>WBMZ01015369.1:0-24690 GCA_013400975.1 Atrichornis clamosus
CGCCCCGCCGCCCACCTCGCCCCGCGCCGCCTTCAACTTCATCGCCGACGTGGTGGAGAAAACAGCGCCCGCGCTGGTCTACGTGGAGATCGTGGGCAGGTACCGGCACCGGGCGGCCCCCCGGAGTGATTTCCCGTCTCTCTCTGCCTGGTCTCTCCGGGACCTCCACCCGCCTCTCCTGAACCGGGCATGGCGTCCCGGCGGGGTTCCACAAGTGCCTCGGGAGGGACCGACACGCGGCTGCCACACGTCTCTGCCTCTTCCTTGCCCTCCGGGACCGTCTGGTAAAGCTGCCTACCAGGCTGCCCCGTTACTCTGCCCCGGGAGCAGCACTTGGCATTTCCCTTTGTGCTCTGTAATGTTCTCACCATTCAGGGCCTCCAGCCTCTCAGAGCACTTCTGGGCAGTAGCTGTCCTGGTTGACTGCTCCTTTCAACTTGGTGTCACCTGTGTGCAGTGTCACACCCTCTGGCTCGTGAGAGGCATCAGCTGGTGCTTGTTCTTTTCCGGGTTCCCGACCCACCTTGGCAATAGTTCACCACCAGGTGGGCTTTGGCCTTGCTGGTCCAGCCCATTTTCCATTTACCTCTCCTGACTGTCAATGGAAGTGGGATGATGGATGAGGGCCTGTAGTTGTGAGTCCGCTCTTGCTGTCTGGAGACATTCCACTCGCCTCCCAGGTGGTTGTTACCCGCCCCAAGGCTGGGCTCCATGTATCCTTCTCTCTGCACCGGTCACAGCCTCTCCTGCTTCCCTCCTGGCTGCTCTTTCCCAGAGAGCCTGCCCCATGTCTGCTCCCATAAGCTTCCCACATGCCTCTGTTCCCAGTAGGATAGTACCTTTGTGGCTGTGCATGAACTCTGGATTCCTCCTGTGTGTCCCAGTTTGTGCAGACTCCTGAGATGGAGAAGGATTCCCCCGTGGTGGCAGGGATGTGCCCACACCTCCTTGCTGTTCCCTGCTGCTTCCCAGCCCTACCACTGTGCCTGTCTGTTCCAGCCCTCATGACCTGTGCCCTCCTTTGCAGGCACCCCTTCCTGGGCCGGGAGGTGCCCATTTCCAATGGCTCGGGATTCCTGGTGTCCCCGGACGGGCTGATCGTCACCAACGCGCACGTGGTGGCGAACCGACGGCGCGTGCGGGTGAAGCTGGCGAGCGGCGAGCAGTACGACGCCGTGGTGCAGGACGTGGACCAGGTGGCGGACATTGCCACCATCAAGATCAAGCCCAAGGTGCGTGTCACAGCTGTGGGGACACCGGGATGTGGGGACGCTCCCTTTGTCCCGCTGACCACCCTGCTGTCCGCAGCACCCGCTGCCCACGCTGCCGCTGGGCCGCTCGGCTGAGGTGCGGCAGGGCGAGTTCGTGGTGGCCATGGGCAGCCCCTTCGCCCTGCAGAACACCATCACCTCGGGCATCGTCAGCTCGGCACAGCGTGGCAGCCGCGAGCTGGGCCTGGGCGCCTCGGACATGGAGTACATCCAGACTGATGCCGCCATCGACGTAAGGGACATGGGGAGCAGGGCAGGGCTGTGGGGGCTGGGAGGGAAGAGGGGGCTCACACAGAGCATGGCGTTCTGGCTGGTCGCCTTGGGACAGGGATGCACTGGGATGGGGCTCTCGTGGTCTGCTCACACTCTCTCTCCTCTGCTGCAGTTTGGGAACTCCGGGGGTCCCCTTGTCAACCTGGTGAGTCCTGCTGCTTGTCCCCTCGCTGGCTGGGGCAGGGATGTGCTGTGTGCCCCTTGCTCTGTGCCCCTCTCTGGGAGCGCTTGTGGGTGCTGGGAGGGAAGGACTGTGTGTGCTCCAGGCTCCCTGGAAGAGGGAGAGGATGGATTAGCCTGGCACCCTGTGCAGTGTCTGAGGGACCTGGAGCCGACAGGGCTTTGGCAGAGCTGAGGCGTGGCTGGTGCTGGCAAGGGACTGCGTGGGCTCAGCCCATGGGCCCTGCCCAGCCTCGGCAGGGTTGGACAGGACACGGGGACAGCAGCCTGGGAAGGGGTGGGTGCACTGGCAGGACCCCAGGCTGGTGCAGTAGTTCCCCTGCTCTCCACAGTGATCCAGGCTGGGTAGCCCAGTGCCCTTTCCCTGCAGGATGGCGAGGTGATTGGGGTGAACACCATGAAGGTGACATCAGGCATCTCCTTTGCCATCCCCTCCGACCGGCTGCGGAAGTTCCTGCAAAAGGAGGAGCAGCGCAAGAGTGAGTGGAAACCTCCCTGCTCGGGTGCTGGGAAAAGAGGATGAGAAGGGGAAGTTCTGGCACAGCTGGACACCAGGCCCTTCTTGAGGAGGGCAAGGATAGCAGGAGGGGGATTCTTTGGGGTCCTATCTGGTGCCAAAGCTGCAGCTGCTCTACCCACAGCAGCCTGACACACTCAGGTCAGGTGTCCAGGTAACCTGAGTCCTTGGGGATATGTGAGGATTTTGTTTTGGTCCATTGTTTCTTTTCATTAGATCTCAACACATGGGAAATCAGTGGAGCTTTTGCTGGTATTCCAGCAGGGTGAGGGTAACCTGGAGGCCAGGGTCTGCTGAGCTGGTGTGCACTGGTGGAAGTGCAGGTGCAGGATTCAGTGGTAGCTTCCTTTGGCCATGTGGAACGTTGCCTCTTGTGCCTCTGTGTGTGGGAATTTAGTTAACACAGGGTCCTGTCTGTGGCACTGGGGAGGGACGTTTTCAGTCAAACAGCTGACAAACCAGGGAAGCCAAGTCATAGTGCAAAATGCAACACCTGGAACGCTCCTGCTGGTGCCAGGAACTGGACTGAGCTGTTGTGGGGATTTGGAACGCCTCTGGATGCTGTCTGCCCTGAGGGCTGTGGGGCTCTGCCCAGCACTCTTCTGAGTGTGTCCCTGTTTTCCAGCCATGTCCTTTCCTTCGGCAGGCTCTTGGTTTGGCAACGCAGAGACGAAGCGCCGGTACATCGGGGTGATGATGCTCACCCTCACTCCCAGGTACAAGTCCCGAGGTCAGGGGCCAACAGACTGGTCCTGGTGGGGCAGGGATGTGATGGGATTTCCCCGACTAACTGAGGGTGCCTGTTTTTGGGAGGATTGTCTCTACAGTTTAAGCTTTCACTCCCCAGACTCTTTGTGCTCATGTTGTGGATAGACTCCAGGCTGGCTCAGGGGTAAAGTGGAAACTTGCAACTTTCTCTACTTGAAGTAGAGTCTGTGAGCAGATAAAAAGTGCTCTGCCTAACAGGAGGGTGGAGCCAGGTGGGGGTCAGGCTCTGCTCCTAGGGAGCAAGGGACAATACAGGAGGAAAACAGCCTCAAGTTGCTCCAGGGGAGGTTTAGGTTGGATATTGGGAAAATTCCTCCCAGAAACGGCCCTCCAGCCCTGGCACAGCTGCGCAGGGCAGTGATGGAGTCCCCACCCCTGGAGGAATTTAAAAGCCATGTAGATGTGGCAGTTGAGGACATGGTCAGTGGTGGCCCTGGCAGTGCTGGGGGAGCTGTTGGACCTGATCTTACAGATCTTTTCCAAGCCAAACAATCATGTGATTCCATGAAGTGTCAGCAAGCAGGACCCACACTCTCACCTCTGGGAGCAGTTTTCCTCAAGGACAGTGCCTGCTCCAGTTCCTTGGCTCTTACAGCCACCTCTAAGGGACCTTCAGCTGTCTTGTGGGGCTGGCATTGTGCCATGCTGGGCAAGCACCTTTTGGGACCATGCTCTGCCTGCCTAAGCTCTCGTGGTGGATTTGGTGGGTGTCCTGGTGCCCAGCAGGTGGTGCTGGTACTCAGCAGAACCCGAGGGATGTGGGAGCCCAGCCCAGCCTCCTCCTGCTTCCCTGGCCACGCTTGTGGGACGGGGTCTGTCAGGAAGCAGCGTGAAATTCCTCGGACGTGGCTCCTGGGAAGCGGATCCAGCTTCCGCACAGCCCCCGAACTGGTCCAGGGAAACCACCTGACTGCCAGGCTTGTTTGTGCCCAGTGGGAAGGTCTCCCAACAAGGGATTGCTCGCCTTGGAATCGGGTGACTGCTCTGAACACACTCGGTGGAAAGGCCGGAACCTTTCCCTGGCGCAGGAAGGAGAAGCTCCGTGTTGGGCACAAGCTCAGGCACAGACCCCGTTGTTCTGTCCGTGGTGCCCAGGGCAGGACAAGGGGCAACGGGCACAGAGACACCTGAGGGTCCACAAGAATTCACTTCTGTACTGTGAAGAAGGTGGCCAGAGCCTGGCACACATTGCCTGGAGGGTCCTCAGAGATCCTCAAAACCCAAGTGGACACAATCCAGAGCAGCCTGCCCTGACTGAGCCAGCTGGAGCACCAGGGTCGGGCGAGATAATTTCCAGAGGCCCCGTCCCACCTTTGCTGTGTGAAATTGGGAAGGGATGGCAGCTTGCACTGGGCTGTGGGGACAGCACAGTAGAGTTCAGCACAGACCACTGCCACGTGGAGAGCCCTGACTGGTTGAGCAGGGACCTGACAGGAGCAGAGCTGGGCAGAGACTGAGTGTCTGGGTCTGCAGGGATTGGAGCTGATGCAGTTTGAGGGAAGAATGCTGTTGTCCACTCTGGAGAGATCCAGCTGGAGTGCTGCATCTACTTCTGGATTTCATTCAGGAGGGGTGAGGAGGAGCTGGGGAGAGTCCAAAGAGGAGCTGTGAGAGATGCAGAGTTTAAATTTAGTTTAGAAAACCTAAAATCTGTGGGAAGGTTGGAGAAACTGCAATTGTTTAGTCTCTAGAGTCTGGATGAGAGACATGATTGGAGCTCTGGTGACACGTCTGGCAGGAGGGGCACAGCCTGTGTTGTGTGTCCTGCCCGCCCAGGGCAGAGAAGTGAAACCACAGCAGGGGAGGGGCGGATCTGACCCTGGGAAGGGTGATGTGACGTCAGGAGGTGCATCACCACAGCTCTGATCCAGCTGGCGGCTGCTCCGGGGGTTTCCAGCTCTCCCTGGCGCCACTGGGATTCTTGTCCTCTCGTTTTGACAGGAGGATGGGAGTGTTTGGGACTGGCAGCTGTGGCTTGTGCTCAGCAGGGTGCAGGGACACAGGAGGGGATGTTCTTTGTCTGGTCTCAAGCCTGTGCAGCTGCAGGGATGGGGTGTGGTGGGAGCTCTGCTCTGCCTCCAGCTCCATCCCTGATGCTGATGTCCACTCTGCAGCATCCTGGCGGAGCTGAAGCTGCGTGACCCCAGCTTTCCCGACATCTCCCACGGCGTGCTGATCCACAAGGTGATCATCGGCTCCCCGGCACACCAGTAAGTGCTGCGCTGCGCCTCAGGGGTGTGTGAGGGAGCAGCTGCAGGGTGTATTTTGCTCCGGAGCAGCAGGGCTTGGGCTCTGCAGCAGAAACCATCTGGGTACGTCTTCCCAGGCTGGGTGTCCCGCTGGCTGAGGTGCTGGTGTGGCTGTAGGAACACCTGGTGCCACAACTTCTGCTGTGCTTGGCGGATGATGACGCTGAGTGTCTGCCTCACCCTCTGAGTGCTTCATCCGTGTTTTCCTTGCAGGGCAGGGCTGAAGGCTGGGGACGTGGTGCTGGAGATCAACGGGACGGCGTCGCGGCGCGCCGAGGACGTGTACGAGGCGGTGCGGACGCAGCAGAACCTGGCCATGCTGGTGCGGCGCGGCTACGACACCCTGCTGGTGAGCGTCGTCCCCGAGGTCACCGAGTAGCAGAGACCACTTGGAGCTGGCCCGGAGCCGAGGGCAGGACTGAGCCGTGTCTGTGCCGGCCAGGCAGGGACGGAGAGCGCGTGCAGGGCTGGAAGGGGCCAGGAGAGGGGCCTGTGCTTGGGTGACTCGTGGTGCACCCGCTCCCCTCTACTTGAATAAAGCACTTTTCTAGTGGCCCCCAGTGCCATGTAGCCCAGTTCCCATTGCAGCAGCAGTTGTCTGGTGAAGGCTGGGCTGTGTGGAACCTTGTACCTCTTGTCAAATCCCCATGTGAGTCCCTGTGGCTGGGGAGGAGTCAGCTGTGCCTCCAGGGACCTCCTCGGGGTTAGCAGTGTCCTGCCACCTGCTTGGTACCCGCATGGGTTGGGATCCAACTCCTCCATCTGTACCAGGCAGCCAGCTGTCAAGCTATGGATTGCATGGCCCTTCTGTGGTTGAGAGCAGCCCTGGTGCTCTGGGACCAGCACTGCCTCCCTGGAGTGTAGCTGAGCTGCTCTGTGGCAGTGTTGGTGTGCCATGTCTGTCTGGTCACATCGTTTCTGCTGGGAGCCCTGTGTCCACATCCCCTCCCATGCAGCAGCTTTCCAGGCTGTGGTGAAAGGAATGTCAGTGCTGGACTTGGTGATGGCCGGGGCAGCATCTCCTGGCTCTGATGTCCGGGAGGGCTGAGGGTGGGAGCTGGGGCTGGAGCTCTGCCTGTCCCGCCCCCAGCTCCGTGTCAGTGCTGGAGCTCTGCTCCCACGCACACCCGGCCCCTGGGGACAGCCGGGGCCGTCCCTATGCTCCACAGCTGGCGGTCGAGTGCCTGGCCGGCCCTTCTGGGAAGGAACAGCTCCGGCTGTTCCTCGCCTTCCTGGAAGAGCCGCTGCTGGAGTGGGAGCAGCGGCTCTGCGGTGAGGGCAGCCTGGAGCAGCCGCGTCCGGCCCAGCGCGGCGGCAGGAATGCGGCTGTCGGGCCAGGCCCTGCCCGGGACGGGGCTCCCGAGCCCCAGCCTGTTACTTTTGGGAGATGAAAGAGGCACAGTTCCTCGGGGGTGCTGTGGCGGGGGGCGGCTCTGCCCCTGCTCCCCCCGCAGCCCCCCTGCCCTGAGAACAGGCCTTCTTTCAGCAGCCCCGGCCTCGCCGGAGGAATTCGCTGCCCCGGCCAGCGCCGCCGGCTGGGGGGAAATCGCGGCGTGTCTGGCATAGCTGCTCCGGCTGCGCCGACCGCAGTGCGTTCCAGGGCCCCGGCCAAGGCCTGCCCCCTCCTCCTCCCAGGCTGGGGGGCAGCGCCCGGAGTCCCCGCAGTGGGGAAGGGGTTGGGGCTGCCTCTGTGCTGCAGGTGGGGTCAGAGCACCCGGCTGAGGGGTGAGAGCTCAGCTGTACCTCCCTCGGCCCTTGTGTCAAGTCCGAGTGTCCATGCCTTGGCCCCAGACCCTGCTGGGCAGTGCTCCCACACGAGTCTAGGCAGCCCCTCTCTGCCGTGGGACCTCAGTCCTTGCGGGTCACAGCTCCATGGACCCCAGTCGTCGAGGGTCACAGCCCCACGGTGGGATTCCTGCTCGATAACATTTGCCCTGGATCTGGTGTGGGGGAACCACACTTCACCACATCCCAGCTGTGCTGCGTGGCTCCTCAGTTCCCCCCAGCGTGGTGCCCTGGGGTTGCTGCTGTCCCTTTTTGCCCACCCAGGCTTCTCCCAGAGCACCAGCCCTGGCTGACAGGGGATGCAGGCAGCTGCCAAGGGGCTGGGCTGTGTGGATGCGGGGGTTGCCTTGCTCCACCACTGGAGGGGATGCAGGGGCCAGGGGACACTCCCACGCTCTGTGCCAGATCCTGCCGATCAGCCCTTGCAGCACAAGCTATGCCACTTAGTCCTGCCACGCTCCTCGTCCCAGCCCAGTGACATGCCAGCAGCCATTGGGAAATAGAACTGACCACTTTATAGAGAAAATAAAATTACAACTGAGAGATGGGGAAGGAACTGCCCCTGGGCAGCGCTGTGGGCAGGGGCACCCACACCATCCCTGGGGGACCAGGGTTCCCAGGGTCAGGCAGGGGCAGGAGCCCCTGTGTGGTTGGTGGGTCCTGGCGCTGGCTGAGGGGATGAGCTGTGGGGAGGGCTGTGGGGTGAGAGGAACCAGGGCTGAGGGGGGGAGCGGGAGGTGGGGTGCAGCTGGGACGGGAGGGACTGGAGCAGTGAGGGGTGCAGGACCTCCCGGACCGTACCCGTGTGCCGCAGCCCAGGGGACGTGGGCACGGTCTTCTGGCCAGTGGTTGGGGTGGCAGCCCCAGGCTGGGAGGTGCAGGTGTCAGTGCTTCCAGCACCAGGCCCCCCGAGGTGGGGAAGGGCAGCTGGTGGTGAGTCCTGGGCAGTCCCTGGCAGGACACAGTGGCAGCAGCACCGGGCATGAGGCCTCCCCGCCAGTCCCCCAGTGGATTCCTCCCACTCGTACAGGGTGAGGGAGGGAGATGCCCGTCTCTCCGGGGCCGGGGCCCTATGAAATCTGGTTGTTGAGCTGACCAGGGTACTGCTCAAACCGCTTGTTGGCCTCCTCGCTGAGCGCATCTCCTGCAGGCAGAGGGCAAGAGCCGTCGGCTCCAGTGCTGCGCGTCCCCTGCCCTGCCAGCACCTCCCGCCACAGCTGCCCCCAGGACCCTGCTCCACCAGGCCAGCCCACCCTCATCCCCACAGCTTCCTGCAGCCCTGTCACTGCCCTCCTCCCTCGCCCCTGCAGCACAGCCTGGGCCGTTACCGATGTGGCAGCTGTGCACCCAGATGCGGTGTCCGTCGTACTTGCAGTTGCATTTCATGGCATTGTTGGTGAAGTCGCTTTCTGCCACCTCGAAGTTGGGGTTGATCACGACCTGTAGGGCACTGACAGTGAGGGCTGCAGCCCTGCCCCAGCCCTGCAGGACATGGCTCCCCAGCTGTGGTGGGTGTGCTGGAGGGCCCCAAGGAGCCGCTGGCTGCCGCTGTGGCACACCACAGCCCTGTCCCTGTGCACCGTGTGCCCGTGAGCAGCGCTGCTCAGAGCCAGAAACCCCAGGTGGAAGCGTGTCTGAGCAGCCCTGCACATCTGTGGGCACGAGGACAGGCACTGTTCCATGCCAGCACACCCACCAGCCCCACTGGGCTCCAGTGGGAGAGAGGGACGGGTGACCAGGGTGTGTGGAGAGCTGGGGTGCACGGACAAAAGGTAGGGGTGCACATGGGAGGGTGGCAGGAGGAGCCGGAGCGGGTCAGGTGCAGCACCTGCAGGATGTAGTTGCCTGGCTTGACATCAGTGATGTCGATCCACTGGCAGTCGATGTCATGCCGGTACAGGTCCCAGCAGCCCACGGTGATGCCCTGCTCCCCAAAGTTGGCACACTCATACCGCTTGGCCACGTCTGCAGGCAGGAGGGGAGACAGCTCGTCCTCTGCAACTCCCTGCAGCCCCAGCAGCCCCATGGTGGGGACACGGGCAGGGATGGTGCTGCAGGGCCCTGTGCCACCCACCTTCCTCGCACTCAGTGTCCTCCAGGCAGAAGCTGGCCTTGTGTCCCTCGGCCACCTTGGTGCCGTTAGGGGTCAGGATGTCGTAGTGGGTGAAGATGTCCATGCTGTGGTAGTGCCTGTGGGAGGGAGCCAGTGCCTGCTGCACCAGAGCCCAGGGCAGACAGGAGACTTGTCCTGCCCTGTGTCAGCCCCCTGCCACCAGCCCAGTCCCTTGTCACCAGGAATGTCCCCACAGCCCCTGCTCTGAGGCTGCAGTGCTGTGAGGTTGAGCAGAGCTCCGTCGTGCCCTGGGAGGGGGCACAGCTGTCCCCAGCCAGATGGCCCAGGCAAGTGGAGAGCTCAGCCGCAGGGCACAGCCTGCAGCCCCGTCCCTGCCTTCCCAGGGCCCCCAGCCCTAATACTGCTCATCCAGGGACAGCCCTAAGCCGAACCAGGCACAATTGGACACTGGACAGCAGACTGTGCCTCATCCACCCGGATGTCACCCTCAGTGTCATACACTGTCACCCTCTCACAGCATCAGCCCTGCCCAGCACCCCCCTCACCCAGCCCATTGCAGCAGCACCATCACCCTCTCCCCACCCTGACCCCCAGCCCCATCTGTCCCCTGCCCACACGCCTGTGCCTCCCCATGCCACGCACTCACCGGTGGCACTCATGCCAGACCCAGGAGTGCCGGCCAGCTTTGGGGCGGAAGTCGGCGCGGCCGTGGTTGTGGATCTGGGAGGAGAAGCGGAGCAGGCGGCGGTGCCCGTAGGGCCAGTTGGCCAGGCGGGCCGAGCTGGCCAGGCAGTTCTCCTCGGCGGCGCAGTACAGCATGTGCAGCGGCCGGTCCTCGATGTACGCCGTCTCCTGCACCAGCGGCGCGTGCAGCAGCAGGTCGGAGGCGGCTGGGGACAGGCGGCGGCTCAGGGACAGGCCCCGCTCTCGGCAGGGACGGGGCGAGTGGAGGGGATGGGGCAGCGCCCAGTGCCGGCACGGCTGAGCCAGCCGGGGGGAAATGTGCCCTCCCCATCGGCTGGGCACTGGCTGACCCTGCCGTCCCTCCATCTGCAAACCCCACTGCCCACAGCCCCTGTAGCTGCAGCGCCTGGCCCCACAGCACTGTCTGCAGAGCCACTGCCCACAGACCCCACTGCCTGAAGACCCCACTGCCCACAGACCGCAGTGCCCACAGACCCCTCCCTGCAGAACCCCCACCCACAGCCGGCCTCCCTGCAGCCCCCATTGCCTGCAGCCCCTCCCCTTGCAGCCCCCGTGGCCGCTCACTCTCGGAGCAGATGACACCCGCAGCGAAGCGCGTGCCCGTGTTCCTGCAGCTCAGGCTGGCGCCGTGGTGCTGGCAGTGGCTCAGGGACATCTCGTGGCCCGCACATTTCACCCCGCTCATGACCATCTCCGTCACGTTGCTGGCGTCCCAGTACCACGTCTCCTGGGGAGGTGACGAGGCCGGGTGGGTGGCAGGGTTGGCGGCTGGGTTGCCATGGTTTGCTCGGGCCCAGGCTGCAGCCAGCCCCCCACCACAGCTGCCCCTGATTGCCCACAAGAGTCCTGTCCTGCAGCATGGAGCGGCCACGTTCCTCTGCCCCCATCTGTCCCCATGCAGCCCCATGGCCATCTGGGAAGCACCAGCCGGTGCCTGTACTTGCCAGGCCATCACCAGGGTCCTCCCCGCTGGCACCTACCGTCACCGCGTGCAGGGAGTAGCCCAGGCCGAGCTGGCGACAGGCCACCATGGCCTCCTTGGTGGTCCAGCCATCGCTGCAGACCGTGCCCCACTTACTGCCTCGCTTCACCTCCACGCGGCCCTCAAATGTCGTCCTCCCGCCGGCCAGGCGGATCTGCGGGGAAGCCCTGGGGCCGTGAGCGGGCACCCTGCGTCGTGCCACCTCCTGCCCCGTCCCCAGCCCAGTGCATCCCTGTCCCCAGCCCCGTTAGCAGTGGTGGTGGTGGCTGCTGCTGCCCTGGCCAAGCTGGTGCTGGCACCTACTTGTAAGCCGTGGTTAGCGAATCCCAGACCCAGCTGGCGACAGGCCACCATCGCCTCCAGTGTACCCCAGCCTTCGCCGCAGACCAGGCCCCAGCGGGGCTGGTCCCCGTCACCAGCCCCCACCGCCACCTCGACCCGCCCCTCGAAGCGGCTCCGGCCCCCGCTCAGCCGAATCTGCGGAGAAAGGCAGTGGCAGCATCATCACCATCACAGGTGATGCTCCGCTGGACCGCAGGGCCGTCCCCAGCCCCTGTTCTGGCACAGCCAGGGCTGTGCTGCGGTGCCTGCACACAGGAAAGGGGCAGCCAGCGACGGAGCAGAGCCAAGCACAGCTTTAGTCAGCAGGGAACTCGCCCAAACTGGCGGATTTGCAGACAAGAAGTTGATGTGAGTTTGGGAATTGTCTCACCAGTGCAGGGAAAACAGTTCATTTTGAAATGGTGCCATTTCAGAAATGACATGTATGAGAGTTAAAGATCATTTAAAAAGCTCGAAGTGGATGAAACAATGGGCCAGGGCAAACGGGAACAGGTGGCTTCGTTTGCTCATTTCATCCTAGGTAAAAAAATCTCTCTTGGTTGGCCCATAGAGATTTTTTTTCTGGTGTTTCTGCTGGGGAGAAGGCACAGGCTGGCAGCAGGGAAAGCAGGAGGGAGCAGCTTCCCCACACCCCCACTCACAGAGGGGCACCTACAGAGCACCCAGAGCCACTTGCAGCTTCCTCTTCACCCCCCACCCCCACAGGGACTCCCACCCACAAAATCCCTGAGCCCCCAGGGCAGCTCTTGTCCCAGAGCAGGGAGGAGTGTGTGGGGTGCAGAGGAGGAGAGATGAGGGTCCCATGGGTCCCGTGGGCCTCCCCCAGCATCCCACTCTGGGACCCCACTGCTGGGAGCCCCATGGAGCCCACAGCCCCCCGTGATGCGCACCAGGTTCTCGTAGCCCATGTAGGGGATGTTGCAGCGGACGGCCGCATCCTCCGTGTGCTTGCAGTCCTCCTGTGTGATGTTCCTGAAGGGGCAGCTCCAGAGGGACTTCTCGGTGCCCCGGCACTGCACCTCGTTGAGGTGGATGGGCCCCGTCCCTGCCGGGGGACAGCAGGACTCAGGGCCCTGTGACACAGGGATGGCCAGGGACACCCTGTCCCCGCGGCGGCCCTCTCTCCTTGGTAGGCCCGAGGTAGTTGGACACTCCAGCCTCCACAGCTGCTGCCCAGGTCAGCGTGGTCGAGTGGCTGTGGTGCCTGCAGGATGCTCCACATGCATCCAGCAGCTCAGTGCCCACGGGACACCCCAGCCAAGCAGAGCCCAGACAAGTGTCCCATCCACAGCCCCAGGAGGGGATGCCTGGCCCCTCTGCCCCGGCAGCCTCACCTTGCCCCATGCGTGCCCCGGTGAGGGCCTCCTTGGCGCTGCCGAAGCCCAGCTCGCGGCACACCACGCTGGCTGACAGCAGGTTCCAGCGGTCATCACAGATGGTGCCCCACTCGCTGCTCTTGAGCACCTCGACGCGGCCCTCGCCGACCCTCGCGCCGCCCTTCAGCCGGATCCGGGGCTGCGGGAGCAGGGACAGTGTGGAATGGCACAACACAGTGCTGGCCAGGATTCCTGGGATGTGCAGGGACAGGACAGCGTCCCCACCTCCTGCTCTGGAGCTGGTCACCCAGCGACCTGCACACCCACTCTGGTGGACAGACTCTGAGCACGCCCCACTCATCTCTGCTTCAGTCATTGCACGGCTTTCTTGTGGCTCTAAAATACTGTGGTAGTGCCTCTCCCGGGTCCCCTTCCAGGTTAGTGCTGGCATTGGCTCACCCTGCACCCTTCCCAAGCCCTGGAAAACGGTTCAGATACTCTTAATTCAGTGACAGAGAGACAAGGGTGGATCCAGGATCCCTAGGCATCAGTGTTCAGGAACACACTGGGGAAAACTGGGACTTGATACCTGTGCTCTTGCTGCGCTCTAAAATATTCTGTTCCAAAATGTTGGGCTGGTTAAAGGGAACCCAAACAAAAGGTTTTGGAGTCTCTTTCCACGTGCATTGCTCATGACAAGGAACTCAGAGCCACTGGCCCTATGTCTGTAGGTATCAATATTCCTGGCCCTGCTCGAGCGCAGTTGGAGGCGCAAGGCTTACCCCAGGGCGTCCCTTCAGGGCAGGAGGAGAGACACCATCCGTCAGCTGATCCAGAGCAAGAAAGAGATGCTTCCCCGTACTCTCCTTTCCCCCAACCCCCCTGGATACCATCACTTTTGGCCTCGTTGGCTGCAGCCATCGTCCCACGGCTGGCCCTTGCTGGAGCTGGCTTTGTTCAGCCACGGGCCCAGGCCGGGGGACAGAGGCTGGCTGTGGGGCACTGTCTGGCTCTGGGCCACCGCAGGACTCGTCCCCCTCCCTGCAGGGCTCACCTGGCCCTGCTGCTGCTGCCGCTGTTTCTTCTTGTGGGCACTGCCAGCAGCGAAGAGCGGCCCAGGCACGCAGCTGACCACAGCGGGCATGCCGGACCCGCAGGCGGCCGAGGTGTTGCCCCGGTAGAACTCGAAGGAGCACATGGACAGGTGCACCTCTGTCCCCGAGCAGGACACCGAGTGCAGGCGGTAGTTGAGCTGCTGCCGCTCTGTGAAGAGCCTGTGAGGGGAGAGGAGCCCTGAGCCACAGCCAGCGTGGCCAGTGGCAGTGCAGGTGTCACCAGCCACCCTGCCTGCGGCTGCATGCGCCGGCCGTGCCCCTTGCCCTGTCCCCGGGGTGACACACGGTGCCTGCCAGGCACCCACCCCTCTCCAACTGCCTGTCCCACATCCCCAGCAGCATGGGGACACACGTGGGGACACGCATGACTCTGGTGGGACTGCATGGGGCTCCTGTCTCTGGCTCTCCACAGGAGCCATTTACCTCTTCTTGGGCCCTACGTCCTCCCTGCGCTTTTGTTTAGGCTGAGATTTGGAGGCCAGCCTGGAAAACAGAAAACAACAGTCACAGAACCCGGGGCCTCAGGCTGTCACCTCTGCCCTCAGCAGTGACACAGGGAGCACAGCCTGCCCTGGCTTCACTGGAGGCTGAACTGGAAACCTTCGCCCCCACAAAGACTCGTGCATCCTCTTTGTGTCACGCAGGGGTGCAACAGCATCATCTGCTGCCAGCAGTGTGGCACAGCTGCCCTCCGCAGCAATGATGCAGTTTCCTGCATGCATCCCACCAGGAATCTGCGGGATGCAGCCACATCCCGCTCTGCCTTGTCACACAGCAAAAGATCAAACACCAGCAGCCACGATTTGATCGGTCGGGTGTGAGGGAGGTGTGTCTGCGTCCTCATCCCGACACCAGACACCACCACTGTGCTGTGTCCCCGGGAGCAGGACATCTGACAAGCAGCACCAAGCAAGCGGCACAGGTGACAAGTGCTCGCCCCGGGGCCACAAGGCATGGTGGGACCTGCCTTGCCAGCTGCAGGCCGGCAAGGACCCGCTGCCAGCGAGAGGAGCAGCCCTGGCACCAGCTGAGCCGTGAGGGGAAGAGGAGGCCGCGCATACACGGTGTAGGTGTGGCCCCAACATCCTCAAATGCTTTGCTTCCCTCCGGGAGGAAGATGCTGAGCAGAGCCAAAACCCCAGAGCCCACAAGGAGTGGAGAGCAGAGCGGGCCAAGAACAGGGCAGGGGACTGACAGCCCCAGGGACCAGGCAAAACCGAACCTGGCCACTGGCCCAGTGGGTGCCACCCACCAGCACAGGTTGATGTCAGCCCACACCCCACACAGCCCAGCGAGTCCCAGGACACAGCACGGGGCTGAGGGAACTGAGATTCAGACAGCTGGAGGGAATCAGTGCCCATTCACACTCAGGAAAGCACATCTGGATCCTGCACCTGGATCTGGCTCCCCAGGACAAGAAGATGTCATGTACATGGAGTGAGCCCTGGGAATAGCAGCAGGACAGCGGGGTGGGAGATGATGGGGGGGTGTGGGGCTCCTCCAGCTGGGACTGAAGTGGGAGCTGTGAGGATCCTGGCTCTTCCAGCACAGAGGGAAGAGCACAGGAGAGAAGAGGCATGACTGGCAACGCAAGGTTCAGGCTCAGAGTAAGGAAAACCTTCTGCTCAAGAGGGCTATTCCACACTGGAGCAGAGACCACAGGGCTCAGACTCTCCATCCTTGGAAGGTTTCAAAAGCCCAACTGGCTGAAGGCCTGAGCTGACCCACAGCCAGCCCTGCTCTACAGAGGGAGTTGGAATAGGACTCCCTGAGGTCTGTTCCAGCCTGGATTAACCTGTGCCCCACATATCACTGCGGCTACACAGCCTCAGATTGCTCAGCCCTTGCGAAGCAGCATGTGGCTCTCAGGAGCCAGTTCCTGCTCTGGGCAGAGGGACGGGACTGCAGCCTCATGGAGGCACAAAGCACTTCCCCCAGTGCTGCAGGAGAAGGACCTCCTCGCTGGAAAAGGGGCAGTCAGCACTAAACCAGCCAGGAAGCAGGATATTACAGCAAACAGGACCTGTGGGTGGGGCTTTGAGGAGACCCCACGGGATGACCCTGCCTGGATTCCCATTACCAGCTGCAGGAGCTGGTGAGGATGACTGTCAGGGACACAGACCTGGAAGTGTCACAATAAAGAGCTCCTGAGGGGTGTAGGCCACATTTGGCACCAGGGAAGGTGGTGGGACCAGGGCAAGGCTGGGTTAGAACAATGTGGCAGCAGCTCAGGCAAGAGGTGCCATGCCATAGCCCAGAGAGGATGGGCTCTGGCTCACTGCACCCACCAACAAATCCAGCAGCAGGATTCAGGGATGGAGGGAAAAGGCAGCCAGACCATTCCCCGTGTCTGGCAGAAAGGCAGCAAGAGCGAGTGGGCAGAGGATGCAAGAGACCCCAGGCAGATGTGGCACTCAGGGCAGGACCTGCCAGGCTGTGTCCATCAGCCAGTGCCCAGCACTGCTGAGCAAGGGCTCTGGTGCCCACGCCAGCCCATCCTGCAGGGAATGGAGGGATACACAGCCTTTCCAGCGTCCCCACTGCTGCTTTCTGCAGAAAGCAGCCCATTTCCACAGCCCTTCCTCCCCATCCGCCAGGAGAGATGGCTCTGCTCCGAGGCCTCCCGAGCCCCACAGGGCTGCAGAACAGGATACTACAGCCCTTTCCACCCCTCCCAGGGTGCCAGGAGTCCTGCCTGGTGTGCAGGACAGGGCTTCTCTGCCTGGAGCATGACTGGCCTGGGAGAGACATCATCTCTAGTGGAGAATGGGGGACCCTGGCACGCACAGGCAAGTCCCCCGGGGTGGGGTTTGTCCTACTGGGCCAGCACAGCCCAGGCTCTTGGTCTGCTCCGTCTGGATCCATCTGTGCTAGGATCCATCCTGACGGCAGAGACCAGAGGGGCCGGACAGCCCGGCTCTGCCATGGCTCAGCAGACGGGGCGCCCAGCCCCTTACCTGCTGCCCGGCCCCAGGCTCCGGCCCTTCGTCCTGGCTGCTCGCTTCAGCCGCCTGCGGAGCAACACCGGAGCTGCCTGGTCAGGGCACACGCAGCCCCGGGCACCACGTGTCCGTGTCCGTGTCCGTGCCCCTCACTCCACCAAGGTGCTGCTGGAGCATCCCTGCCTGACTTGGCTGCAAACCTCCCCTCAGTCTGGGGACCGAAACCCCACATCAGAGGGAAATGATGCTGCCAGGGAGTGAAAGTTGCCCCTCATATGGCCAGCTGGAGCTTGGACTGGCGAGCAGCAGGGATGGGACGGATTCTGGGGAGCCACAACACCCAACAGCACATCCCTCAGTCCCCCTGGCATTACCCCACGCCCCTGGCACCATCCCCAGCTCTGCCCCAGCCCTGTGCCCCTGGCTCTGCTCCAACATCCCACCCCCATGGGCTCCCTGCCGGCCTCACTCACTTGTAGAAGTTCCTGTTGACTTTCTTCTCTGCCGGGAAGCCCATCATGCCGCAGATGACGCGGCTGTTGTGGCTGTCCCAGCCCTGGTCGCAGATCTGTGCCCAGCCGTCCTTGTAGCGCACCTCCACGATGCCCTCTGTCACTGGCAGCTGCCTCCGGGCCCCCCCGGACACCACCGGACGCAGCCGGACCTCCTCCACGTGGCTCTGCTCGGTCTGCAGGGCTCAGGTCAGCCCAAGCTCACTCCACACCCCATGGCCCCTGCTCCTGCCAACCCACTCCCAGGGATTCTCCAAGGATGCAGGACAGTGGTCCCCAGTCATAGGTGGGGCACAGGGACAGCCAGATCCTGTATCCCTGCCGGCCACATCCGATGGCCCTGGGCAGCCAAAGACCAAACACCATCCAGTGTATCCAGTGTCCCTTGTACCCGAGTCCTGGGTGCATCTCCAGGGAGGTGGTGAAAGAAAGCCAATGCTGCTTTCCCGCACCCCAAGGGAGACTTCCCAGACCACCCTCCACCCAGTGTGCTCCGTGGGATCCTGGCCAGCAGCTTCCTCACCTCGATGACGTTGGAGTCCTTGAAGCCTGGAATGCGTTCATCCTTGCAGATGACACCCGCATCTTCCTCATGGCTGCAGTCGCTGTTCCCCCAGCCCCGGTGTTTGCAGTCCCCGATGCTCTTCTCACCTCCAGCACAGTTCACATTGTCCAGCCAGATCCGCCCTGCCAGACACAGCTTGGAGGTGAGAGGGGGCCAAGCCCATACAGCTTTCCCCGGGAGCAGTATCCCCCCAGGAAGGTGCCCACGGAGCACGGCCAGGGACCACGCAGGTCACAGCAGGAGCTGGGGCAGCCCTCCCCCGGCACAAAGCTGAGGCGAGTGAAATGCCAGGGGCAAAGCCCTGGGCGAGGGGTCTGCAGATGGGGAGTCTCCACCTCCCTGAGGGGCTGCTCTGACGGACAGAAAGCTCCCACGTGCACACACATGCACACACGTGCACACACAGCACCTGCCCCTCGCATGGAGACCTGCCAGGGCACCCACCTGGCCCAGGCAGTGCGGGGGGCTGTGCCGGGAGGGGCTGTGCCAGGAGGGGCTGTGCCTACCACCCCTCTCTTACCGACGCCCTTGCCGTACTTGGCGCTGTGGGCCCAGCCGGTGGCAGCCACGAAGCCGAGGTGCCGGCACAGCACGTGCGCGTTGCCCAGCGTGAAGTCGTCGTCGCAGATGGTGCCCCACTCGTCGTTGTAGAAGACCTCGACGCGGCCCTCGTTGTGCTTGCGTGGGTAACCGGCCAGGCGGAACCGCAGCTGGGGCCCAGGGGCGTGCGTGGGGCCCGGCGGGGTGGGCTGGGCACTGCCCACCCACAGCCAGGAGCTGCCCAGCAGCACCAGCAGCTCCGGCCATGCCCACGTGCTGCAGCCTCCCATGGCAGCGTGGCTCTGCAGGGGCAGACAGGGTCAGGGCGTGCAGGGGCTGTGCTGGAACACCAACCCCTCCGTCCAGCCCCACCATCCGGTCCTGTGCTGGTTAAACCCCCTCCCTGCCCAGCACCAGCATGGCCACGTGCCTCGTCCTGGCCAGAGCCTGGTGTCCCCACACGGAGCCCTCGCACTGACCCTGCACCCCTGGGGCTGCTGGCGACTCTGCCCAGTGCCCCTGTTCCCTGTACCACTCTGCCAACAGCCACTACTGAGCCCCCACTGTGCTGCCCGGTTGCACCCGAAGGACAGCGAGGGCAGATGGGCACAGGGGTGTGCGTCACCCCCGGAGAGGCGGCTGGAAGGAGGGGGATCAGCTGCCAGAGCCCAGGGAGCTGGAACAGACTCAGGGCACAGGGAAAGCCCGGCTGGACCGGCCAGGAGCTCGATCCAGCAGGAGCAGTGAAGGGCTGCTGGCTGGGGAGATTCCAGCCCACGCTCCTGCCCTCTGTGAGGAGCAAGGCAGCCAGAGCATTCACATTCCTCTGTGCCGCGTTCCTCCGTTCCTCTGACAACATCTGTGGCTCCCCGAATACCTGAGGGAGATGTGGTATTCCTGCACCAGTCCCATCGCAAACAATAGTGAAAACCCTTCTCTGTGAGCCGCCTTCCCTTCCCAGTGTGCCATTCCCATGGATCCTGTAGCTAAGGAGCAGCATTTCTGCACAGGCAGTGTCAGCAAGCTCTGATCGATGCTCACCCAGGACCACCAGCACGGCCACCTGCCCACCTCCCTGTCCACTGCAGCCTCATGCCACCCTCCCTGCCAGTCCCTTCCACGGTGGGAAAACACTCCTACAAGTCACCCCCAGAATAGCCCCCCAGCAGGACGTCTCTGCACTCCACATCCCCTCTGAGCACAGACCATGTCTGCCGTTAGACAACATTAAAAGCACAAGGTCTGGCTTTCCCGGGGTGATTTAAAATTCCCATGTTTAGCTGCAGTGTCACAGAGGAAGGAAAACAAATTCAAACCCTGATGACACTCCCAGCCAGGGCTGTGCCACAGGGCCCCTTCCCAGAGACCCACCCCATGTGCCAGCACGCTTCCCTGTGAGCCTTCGTCCCTGTGCTCTCTGCTCCCTGTCCATGTGCCAGTCCGGGGAGGGGCCCATGGAGTGAGAGTTTTGGGGAGTTCCCCTGGACAGCACAGCCTCTCCGGGTCCACGCTGTCACCTGGGCCACCCATGCAAGGCTGGGGGCTGGCACTGTCACCCCACCTCCCCACCACCCTCCAGGGCAGGGTTTTTGCAGAGGAATCAGCCCCATTCCTGCTCGGTTCACTTTTCCAGATGATGGGGGCCTGGTGCTCACTCTGGGAATGCCTCCTGGGCTGCGGCAAGGATAAACCGGGATGGTGCCCAGTGCCAGCCCCTTTTCCACGCCCATTGCAGCAACACAAGTCCCCACGGGGCCCAGCCCTTCTGTCTTTGGGCACACGCCACATCAGAGGTGCCAACAGCAGCAGTGAGAGCCTTGGGATGAGTCTGGTGCCTGCAGAGATGCTCAGGAAGAGAGAGCAAGGAGTAACAGGGGCTGGCACTGCTGGTCCAGTTCTACACCCGACACAGTGGTGGGAATGACTGGATGTGACACCCAGTGCTCTGGTCTGGGTGACAAGGTGGTGATCGGTCACAGGCTGGACTTGGTGACCTTGGAGGTCTTCCAACCCTGTGATTTCACGAAGCACATCAACTCCCTCGGGGCAATCACACTGGTGTGGGTCTGGCTCTGTCCTCTATCACAGCCGGGGCACAGGGGACACCACAGAGCTGGTGGGGACATGGGCCAGGCAGCTGGGAGCCCTGGGGTTGGTGGGAGCCAGCTCCAGGCTCCCGGAGCCTCAGCTGCCTGCTCTGGCACTGCGGGAACAGCAGAGCCCAGCAGGAAGCATGTTTGTGGGCAGGCAGCGGGGAAACGCTCTGCTGAACCTTTTACCCAGCCAGCAGGAAGGGAGGGCGGGTGCAAAGGGCCACCCCAGCCCTGCCAGCAGCTTAGGAAAGGGGGTCTCAGGGCTTGGGATGGGAATGTTCCATCCTCATTTCCACACTGCCTGGAAAGCAGCGAAGGGGTGAGTTTACCATCTCTCACAGCAGTAACAAAACTTCTTATTCCACCCATTGGTCCCCAAGGGGACATCACCCTGCCCTGATGAAGGACTGCAAACCCTCAGAGCTGTCCTGACACACAAATATGGGCCCCCACAGTGCCAACTGTCACACCTCAGAGGGTGTTTCCTTAGGGAAAGCTGGAAGCACACAGGGACGGGAGCTTCCCCGGTACGGAGGAAGGAGGATGCTCTGCTGCAGCACTGGGCTGTTTCGCAATGGGGTCAGTACAACCCTAAAGGACAGCAGCACAATTAATGCCAATCTCCACAGTCCAGCAGAAATAGCCCGTGTCAGGAAGCAGGAATGGCCTTTTATGAGATCACAGGTTTGGTTAATTGGAGTAACTGTGTTGATATAACAGGCTGAGACTGGAAGGCATTCGATTCATCCTGCACCACCTTTTAATGAATAATTAGCACTCAAGAAAATCAGTGCACCTTCTGCTAAGTGGATTAAAACTGGTCACCTGCTGGAACTAAAATGTGGTTACATGGGGAAGTCACCCCTCTGTGGGCCTTCTGGTGAGGATCACATGCTTTTCAAAGCAAAACTGTGCCAGGAGGAGAAAAAAAGTCCCCTCCTGGTACAGGCTGCAGACAGAATAGGGGAGGACAGAGATGGGAATAGGGACAGCCTGGTAAAGCAGCATCGTGAAGCCTCTATCTTTAACTATAAGGAATATTTAAACCAGTGCATTGAGGAACAAAGCTCATAGGACCAGAGACCAGAGCACGGCACCTGAGAAAGTGCTTGGGCTTTGCGCAGCAAATCATCAATTCCCCTCCGAGCCTTAGCAGCGTGACCTCCATGGTCTGTAAGATCTGCTCTCGGGTCCTGGCCCAGCTCTGCTCAGGCTCCAGCATCCCTCCTTCCCACTACGCTTCCTTGCCCTGGCACCTCAGCTCTGCCACTCAGCTTGGTGTTTCCCAGTGACATTCCCTGCTGAGAACAGCGTGGGCCAAAACGCTTCCCATGCCCAGCCTAGCACAGCTGCTGGGCTGGCAGGGTGAGCTTCCTGTGGCACAGCACAGCTGCCTGCCCATTTCTGTACCACCTCCCTCTCTGAACACGCTCCGTGTCCGTGTCCCAGGCAGCCAGGCTAACAGGGCTCTCATTGTCCACATCACTTTTTCCGTTCTCTGAGGCACAAGCCGTGCGTTTGCTCCTCTCCAGCCCGTGTTATGCTGCCCGACTGCTCGCTCCCCTGGCAGGCTTTCCTCCAGCCCTGCCTGCTGCTCTGGATGGGGAGCCCACCCCAGACCCCTGACCATCCTGGAGCTGCCTGCTCCAGCCAGGGATAGTCTCCTCTTGGACCAGGGTTTGTGCCGTGCCACACTGGATGTGCTGCCCCGGTGCGTGGGCGCAGACACACAGCAGAATTCCACTGCAAGGGGAAAGGGCTTGGGAGGACGGGCTGGCTGGAGCGAGGGCTGGGCGTGGGAGCCGGGAAGCAGCCCAGGTTCTTGCCACTGCCCAGGAAACCTCAGGAATGTCCCAGCCGGGTGTGCACGGGGCCCCGAGCCACATCCCAGCCCGCGGTGCAGCTCAGCGGGGTGTCCGAGAGTCCCGTGGAGCCAAAATCCTGGGGCTCCGTCCACTCAGTGCTGCCGAGGCTGGCATGGACACCTGGACCCTTTGGGGCAGAGGACAACCCTGCATGGCAGGAGGAGCCATGGCACTGCCCAACCTGCTCCCATGCCAGCCCACTGGCTCTGCCTGTCCCCTGGGTGACGGGGGGTCCCGTGTCCCCCTGGACAGAGTCACCCTGACAGGGCTGCAGCCCCGAAGGCCAGGCATTGTCCCCACCATTGCACCACTCTCCCAAGCATCTTGCACAGGGGCTTCCCCTTCCAGAGAGGCTTGGCTGTGCTGGCAGGGGTGCCTGGGGCCCTGGACTGTTCGAATCAGGTGTGCCATTCAGCACTCACTGGGCACACAGTGGGACATCAATCTGCCCCAGCAAAACGCTGGTGAACAGCCAACAGACCTTGGGAAGGGACAATTCCTGGTCAAGCAGGTCCTCGGGTGAGTCTGTGTAGTTGACCAGCACGGGGACATCCCTGCAGCACAGGGATGACATCCCAAGCTGCGGCAGCAGGGAAGGGCCAAACCGCAGAGGCCCCAGAGGGACATGCTCGCTCAGCAGCAGCCTTGGGCGCATGCACGGGCGCATGGAGCATCCCAGGCACTGACAACTGGAAGGACTTGGAGAAGAGCAGCACCAGAGACTGAGGACCTGGGAAACCCGCCAGCACAAGGGAGAGGAAGCTCGCTCTGTTTATCCTTCCTTGGGAAGGTTAAGGGGTGACACAATCACTCTCTGTTGAGGCCCATGGCAGGACATCCCTGAGAGCGTGGGGTCACGTCCCCAGCACTTGGGGCAGGAGAAGGTCTGGTGAGTCCCATGGCTTCAGGAGTCCAGCCCTCCCCTTCTCCCCAGGGCCCCCGTCACGCACAGCTCAGCGCTGGCCCTTTCGCAATCCGGCCGCCTGGATGGGCCTGCTCCGCTTCTGCTTCCCGGCAGCCTTGGAGTGCTGAGAGTGCCTGTGCACAAATCAGGGGAGCCCTGACACCCCCACTCTGCTCAGGGAGTCCTGCCATGGGTCAGAGTTCTGAGCTGAGCACCACCGAGGTCTGGAAGGGACCAGGGTGCCACAAACTGGTCCCAGAAGCATTGAGGAGCAGCCCAGGGTCACCATGGGAACCTGGCCTCCCTGGCAGGCTTGGTGTCACCTCCCAACACCATCACCTCCTGTGGCTGGCAGCTCACTGCCCCTCGCTGCCTACTCCTGCCACCCACTGTGTGTCTCCCCATCCCAGGCAGGCACAGGGACCCTGCTGTGGAAAGGACACTCTGGTTCTTGGGGTGTCAGTGGGGCAGAGCTGTGTGGGTCTAGGGCTGCACTTCCCTTCATCTGCCAACTCCGGGTCCAGCCCCTTTGGGCCACCTGATGTCCCCATGTCCTGCTGTCACCCCCTAAGCCAGGGCAGGTCACAGCTCCTTGCAGCTCCTACCCCCATCCAGCCTCCCCAGGACACGGCAGGGCCCTCGGTTCTGCCTGCTCTGCACTGAGCTGCCCTGGGCTCCGGAGAGGCAGCCCCGGGAGGAACCAGCTGCAGGCAGGAGGGAAAGACCTCGGAGGAATGTGCAGACATCAGCCATCCCCACGGGCTCAGGGGTGGGCAGTGGGCCGAGGGCTGCCCGGTCTGGGGTCTCAGGCACCCTGGAGCAGGAAGCCAGCCTGCCTGAACCCTCTGGAGACGGGACCGGCTCAGCTGCGGGCTGCTCGGAGAGCAGCTTGGAAGACGAAAGCCCCGCAGCCAAGAATCACCCCTCCAGCCCCGCCAGCCGTCCCGCCTCACGTCCCTCCATCGATCCTCTCTTCCATGAGCTACAGCAAGTTCAGTCTTCATGGAAATCCTGAGTCTCCACCGGCCTTTGTAACCCGCAGCTCGGCCCGCAGAACCCACGCTTTGGGGTGCGGTACAGCCCCGAGGCGGCATCCACAACCCCATCGGGTCCGCCGGGCTCCCCTTCCCGTGGGACACCCGCTCTGCCCGCCCCGGTCACGCAGCCCGGGGGGCACGGGCACGGCCCACGGCACCTCCCCACGCCACGGCACACGCAGCACCCACGGGCACGGCACGGACATGCTCTGACCACCGCGGTTTCGGGGCGCGGAGAGCGGCATCGCCGCACCCACCCCCGCAGCCGGGACACCCCCGCAGCCGGGACACCCCCGACGCGTCCCGGCCCCGCCGCTCCCGGGACAGCCGCGCTCCCCGCCGGCGGGCCGGGCCGAGCCGTACCGAGCCGAACCGCACCGCGCTGTGCCGTGCGGAACCGAGCCGCGCCGTACCAAATCGTACGTGCCGTGCCGAACAGAGGCGAGGCGAGGCGAGCCGAGCCGTGCAGTGCCGTACCGAACTGAGCCGAACCTTGCCGTACCGTGCCGAACCGAGCCGTGCCGAGCCGTGCAGTGCCGTATCGTATCCTGCCGTGCCGAGCCGAGCGATTTCGGTCCGTGCCGCCGCGCTCCGCCCCGGCCCGCCCCGCGCCGTGCCCGTGTCCGTGTCCGGGGCCGCCCCGCCGCCCCGGCCC
>WBMZ01015370.1:0-30654 GCA_013400975.1 Atrichornis clamosus
GGCCGGCCAGAGCGGCCCGGCCACGCGCGCCCCGTGGCGGCGGGGAGGTGCCACCGCCCCGCCACGCCACGCCTCGCCCCGCCACGCCCCACAGTGACGGCGCTTCCGGGTGCGGACGTGGCGGGGCGCCGCCATCTTGCGGGGCCGCCCGGGAAGCGGAGGGACCGGAGGGACTGAGCGCGGATCCTGCCGCCGCCGCCACCGCCGCCGCCATGGTAAAGGAAGGGCCTGACCGCCACGGGCAGCGCGGGGCTAGCGGCAGCCCCCAGGGCGGTCCCTGGGCCCTCCCTGCCCGCCCGGCCCGCGCGCAGGCCTGCGCTGGAGCCCGCGGCCTGGCGGGACGGAGCGCGGCGCTGCCGCCCCGGGTCGGGCCGGGGCACTTGGGGGCGCCGGGGGCGCAGCAGTCCCTCCCTGGTGCCTCGGAGCCGCGGGACCTCCTTAGCACGGCCTTACGCCCTCTCTAAAGGGCGTTCGGGGTGACGGGTGGTGCTCGTCTGCTCCCCAGTGTGACCCTGAGAGCCCCGTCTCTCAGGGCTGGTCCGGCTCCTTTTGCCCGTCGTGGCGGTGTTTGGGTCAGCACAGACCCGCACGCGGCTCTGTCAGAGCTAAACTGTGCCCGAGGTGCGGCAGGGATCAGTGCTACTGCGTCTGAGGGTTTCGAGTAGTTTTTGTCAATAACAGCAGTTGGGGATTTAAGTGCAGAACAGATTTATCCTGACAAAGGTAATTAACATCAGTGAGAGAAATGTAGGGAGAAAGTCTGGGCAGACCGAAGGAAGGAGAAAGTGCAGCTGGTGAGTGCCTTGCTGCCCTCTCGATGTGATAACGCCTGCGAGCTGCCCGGAAGCCACCCGAGGGCTGTGAGTGATAACCGGGGCTTGGTTAATGTGCCTGTGCTGTGCGTGTGGCACTGCAGAGAGATGTCACATTTCACAGTGTTTCTGTGTGTAGTTTAAGCTGGGACAGCCTGATGTCCATAACCTGGAGCCTCCCCTAACGCTCCCGGGGGTTGTTACACCTCGGTGCATGTGAAATCGGGAACGGGCTCATTTGCCTGACAGGAGCAAGGAGAGCTCTCAGGATAATGTAGGAACAGAATGTGAAATAGAGACAGAGAGAGAGAGTGGAAGGGAAAAACAGAGGTGTCTTTGCTCTTGACATAGTTCATTTCCTGGTTACAGAAAAAGACTGAAAATCATGTTTAAGGGTCTGTGTGCAGGTGAAGTGTGATGGGAAGCGATCCTTTCTGTGAGCATGGTCCGGGAGGCCTGGCTCACATGCTCCCCTCCTCCAGGTGCTGTTGGCAGCCGCTGTGTGCACAAAGGCAGGGAAGGCCATCGTGTCCCGGCAGTTCGTGGAGATGACTCGCACCCGCATCGAGGGGCTGCTGGCGGCATTCCCAAAGCTGATGAACACAGGGAAGCAGCACACGTTTGTGGAGACAGAGAGCGTGCGGTATGTCTACCAGCCCATGGAGAAGCTCTACATGGTGCTGATTACCACCAAAAACAGCAACATCCTGGAAGACCTGGAAACACTCCGACTCTTCTCTAGAGTGGTAAGGATCAGTCACTTGGTGACATGGCTGTAGCCCAGAATGGCGCTGTTGTGAGGGATCTGTTTTTGAGCTGGTTCTGGAGCACCGCATGCCTCCCCCTGGCAGCTCTTTGTTCCAGGGCTTCCCTTCCTGACTCTGAAGAAAGCTCTGAAGTTTTGGTGGTAGTTTTGAACTCCACATAAAAAATCATCAGTCGTCATTCAGTTGGTGAGACCAAAGGACTGACTGTAATTTAGCATTAATTATTCTCTGTACAGTGTGTGTGGCTCTTACAAGTGCAGCACCGCTTTACAGGGATCCCAAAGCAGTGAGTTGTGTCTTCACAAAACCAGAGGATTTTCAGTAAATTCACTGGTCCCAGCATACAGTTGGGCTCCTTTGAGTTAGTGTTACAAGGAAGCTGAGAGGTTCTATAAGGATTTTAGCATAGAAAAACTAACAATTGCAAAAATTCATATTGTTTATCAACAGTGTCATGGTACGAAGAGCAGCGTAAAGGTGTGCTGGGATTGAGATGGTAGAAGGAAGTGTTTACACAGTATTGTCTATGGGTATTCCTTTAAAATGTTTTCCCCTACTAGATCCCTGAATATTGTCGAGCTCTGGAAGAGAATGAGATCTCTGAACACTGCTTCGACCTGATCTTTGCCTTTGATGAAATTGTCGCCCTGGGCTACCGTGAGAATGTAAATCTGGCGCAAATTCGGACCTTCACTGAGATGGACTCGCATGAAGAAAAGGTCTTTCGGGCAGTCAGAGAGGTGAGCGGGGACACCTGCAAGCCTGGTACAAGGTGCCCTGTCTGGGAAACACCACCTTGCTATACAGAGGTGTTCTTCCGCTTTGGTGGGGCCATGCAATTATTAGCTTTTCTGTAAGCTAAATGCCTGTGTCTTGTTTCTTTTTTTGTGGCAAGGGGTTTGTGGGCAACTGCACTTAGTTCCTGTGCAGGGCAGGGTTGAGGAGGTTGCAAAGCTTCATCAGCCTCTTATCTTTTCCTTCAGACGCAGGAACGCGAAGCGAAAGCTGAAATGCGCCGTAAAGCGAAGGAGCTGCAGCAGGCCAGGAGGGATGCGGAGAGACACGGCAAGAAGGCACCAGGGTTCGGGGGCTTTGGTAGCTCAGCCGTATCTGGGGGTACGACGGCGGCAATGATCACAGAGACCATCATTGAGACAGAGAAGCCCAAAGTGGCACCAGCACCGGCCAGGTATGGGGACAGCAGGTGACTAAAAGTTCCTTGGAGTCAGCGTTGGCTCAAACCTTGTGCCCAAACAGAGGCTCTGACGTGAGTTCCTCATCTGCATAAATATTGAGAAGCATTTCTGCCACACACCACAGTAGTGCCCCATAGTCTCTCTAGATTCTTGGATGAGCAATGGGCTTCCATTTTGTGTGAGAAGAAGTGGTCCCAGCTCCTGGTAATACATGGAACAGAATCCAGGTCTAAATTATAACTTAGCACGCTACACATAAGGTGATCAGTTGCATGCATTTTCTCCCCCAAAAAGGCTGCAGAGTTAACACTGTGTTGTTGAGATGGTCAAGTTACACCATTTGAAGATAACCAGGAAGGGGGAACCTGTTGCTGTCAGCTGACATGGAGAGTCTTACACCTTTTGTTTAGGCCTTCAGGTCCCAGTAAAGCCTTGAAACTCGGTGCTAAAGGAAAGGAGGTGGACAACTTCGTGGACAAGCTGAAATCGGAAGGAGAAAATGTCATGACTTCTGTAGGCAAACGCTCTGCAGAAGCAGCCAAAGTTTTTGCTCCTCCCGTTAACATGGAGAGGTGAGTGCTGCCCTTGCTTTGGAAGCAGTCTCCTCATGGCTCTCCCTGTGTGTGGCCTTGGGAGACAGCTTCCCTGTACCTTTTGGGCTTTTTCCTGTGCTCTCTTACCTTGTAACTATAAAAGTTGGGCAAAATCTTGGAAAGCATGTCGGCAAAAAAAGCAGATAGCTCGTTTGGTTAGGCATCCTCATGCTTAAAATGGGCTGTCCATCCGTTGTTGAGCTGAGGTTGGGGATTTTCCTGTGCTTTTTTCCCTTCAAATAGCTGCCATTTTCCTTGTTTTCCTGCCTTATTGCTGCCTGGGATGGAGGTTCATTTTACACGCAGCAATTCAGAACCTTTTAGTGCCCTGAGCCATGCTGTGGCCCGTCAGAGGTGATTTGAGTGACCAGCATGTCAAGATGCTGCATCACTGCTGTTTAGCCGGGCTCCCATCCCTTGCAGACCCATATCCATGGGTCCTTCTGCCCCCAAGTTGACAGCATTAGCAGAGCAGCATTGGCCCCTGCTATGCTAGCTGTGCTGTTGTTTGTGAGCCCTGCTCAGTACACACACAGGCTGTCCTTGCTGAGCACTGAGCTCCGCTGTTCGGGAGATGCCGAGCATAGGACTGAGCTTTTTCTCTGTCTGTCTAGTGTCCATATGAAAATAGAGGAGAAAATCTCCTTGACTTGTGGCCGTGATGGAGGGTTGCAGAACATGGAACTTCATGGCATGATCATGCTACACATCTCTGATGAAAAGTTTGCACGGATTCGCCTGCATGTAGAAAATGAAGACAAGAGGGGAGTGCAGCTACAGGTAAAGCGTGTTTGGAATCCTGTGCTGTTGAACATGCTTTTGCTGCTTTCCAGGGAAAAAATACTGGAAATCCTTGAGTGTGTTGCTGTCCTGTGTTCTTGTCCAAGCTTTCTCAGCAAATTCATTGGAAATGGGAGTAGTGCAGACATTAGCAAAGTGCAGGGCCAGTCATGCTCAAGGGATTGAAGTTCACTGGAGAAATACAATCTTGGTGCTCACCATCCTGCCCTCGGAGCCTTATCTGCCCAGCAGTGCACCTTGGCACGCCAGGTGACCTCACTTGGACTTTGCAGCAACCTGCTAGTTGCTCAGTGCCTGTTTGTGTGATGTCATCTGCACCTGTGGAGTGGAAGTGGGATAACAAACTTCTTATGCAAATGGAGAATTAATTTATTCTCTTGGAAGCTGTTTCTTTCTGGCATTGCTTGTCCTGTCAGTGCTGTACCTGGGACGAATGCTGGAGCACTTGATCAGTCAGCAGTAGCAGCTCAGAAGGTTTTTGGGAGATTCGTCCTTTCTCTCTGTGTGACCTTACTGATCCCTGGAGGTGGTGCTGCTTTGACACACTCTGGCTTATTCCTTGCCAGGTACTTGTCCGTACATCGCTGGCTGCAAGTCCACTTCTTCTGCATCCCATGAGCGAGTTTCTAACAGCACTCCTACAGGTGGTGCTTCAGGTGGAAGATGAGACCAAACCCTGTGCTGACTCCTGTCTTTCTAGTGTAACTTGAACAGTGACTTGCAAAAATCCTTTGCTTCTAAGATGCTGCTCAGGCTTGAGGTTGTGGAGAGAGTGTTTACATGGAGTTTGGCTGCCAACACATACATGCATTAGGGTTGCTAAGGGGAGGTCATAGTATTGTGGTTTCAGGCTATTTTTCCCAGCAGCATTAGGTTAATTTTTCTTGAAATGCCTGCTGTGGCCATTCAGGATGGTCTTTGACTTATAGTTGTTCCATAGGTATCAGCCTGCATTGCTGGAGTCTCTGGCGCAGTGGCACTTAAGAATGACAGTGGTGTGGATCCTTCTTGTCAGATTAGTATTCCCTGGAATGAATCCTGAGTTGATAAGCATGTGTGCTCCAGATGGGCTTCTGAGCCAGGAGCAAAAGTGATGTGTGTTTTGTCAAGCAAACACTCTGGGATGTGTAGGGCTATCCTGGTAGAAGCTGCATTACCTGTGGTTCTGTTCTTTGACTTAGACCTACAGCCTGGGCATGTGTTCCCCTTTCAGACTCACCCAAACGTGGACAAGAAGCTCTTCACTACAGAGTCACAGATCGGTTTGAAGAACCCAGAGAAGTCATTCCCTATTAACAGTGACGTGGGCGTGCTGAAGTGGAGGTTGCAGACCACAGAAGAGTCCTTCATTCCTTTGACAAGTAAGTGTGAGTCAGGAGGCTTGGGCAGAAGAAGCTGATGTTTGGCCATGGGCTGCTGGTAGCCACCAGCAGCTGGGCTGCCTGGAGTGTGGTGTGGTGTGAGACAGTGGAGATACGATGTGTATCCATTGGATAGTGCCTGTCCTTGGCAGTATGTGTTTTCTGTAACACCTCAAAGAAAATAGAGAGCTTTTCTTAAAGTTAGAATTCCTTGGGGATGACTTTGCTGGGCATTTCGAAGTGCATCATCTCATGAAAGCCTGTTCCACGTGAAAGGCCTGCACAGTTCACATACTGTCTCTGTGCTCTCAGTTAACTGCTGGCCATCAGAGAGTGGGAACAGTTGTGATGTTAACATTGAATACGAGTTGCAAGAGGAGAGCCTAGAACTGAATGATGTGATCATCACCATCCCATTGCCGTAAGTAACACTCCTTAGCTGGGCAGCACTAATGAGTCCCATCACCTCCTTCCCCTCCCTGGGAGTCTGACCAAGCTCACAGTTTTTACAGGCCTTTTTCTTAGCTCTGTGCAGGAAAGTTACTCTCACTTCTCATTGCGTGCTCTAGGTCTGGTGTCGGCGCCCCAGTGATTGGGGAGATAGATGGTGAGTATCGCCACGACAGCCGGAGAAACCTCCTCGAGTGGTGCCTGCCAGTGATAGATGCCAAAAACAAGAGCGGCAGCCTGGAGTTCAGCATAGCAGGGCAGCCAAACGACTTCTTCCCGGTGCAGGTCTCCTTCATCTCCACAAAGAACTACTGCAACATACAGGTATGGTCACTACTGATGCACTGCAGGTGGGATGTCACTCTTACCTCAGTCCCTGGCTGGCTGACACTGGTCATGCTGCAGTGGGGCTGTCCTGTCCCACTGGCCATGGCTGAAGGGTTGGCATTAGCTTGCCTCAGATAGCTGGATTCAGGAATGCCAACTGACAACGCTGGCAGCTGACACTTCCCGGAGTTTGCCTGAAGTTTCAGTTCTGCCTTCAAGCCTCTGAGTAATCATTAATTCCCTTTAGACTTTGTTGGAGAATCCTTCAGCCATGGAGCCATATGCTTGGCATAAAACTCTCTGTCCCCACTGAAGTGTAGCCAGTGGCTGCCACTTTGCTCCCTCAGCAGAGACACAGTTACCGCAGAAAATCACTCCCCTTTTTCATGTTTCCTGGGAGCAAAGATCTTTGGTTTTGGACTGAGTTGTGGTTTGAAGGTGCCAGGTTGATTCTGCCCTTGTAACGATCACAGCTTTGAGAAGCACGGTATTGCTGTGGCAGGGAGCGGCATTCAATGCTGAGCTAACGTTGCCTGTTGCCTTCACAGGTTACCAAAGTGACCCAGGTAGATGGGAACAGCCCTGTAAGGTTTTCTACTGAAACCACCTTCCTGGTGGACAAGTATGAAATCCTGTAATGCCAGACGTGGGGAAGTGCAAAGGAAGAAATTTTTAAACTAAAAAACCCACAAGGCCGACGTTTATTCTGAATGTTGGGAACGCCGCAGCCCCTTCTGCTAAGACGCGTGGCTCTGTCTGCCATCTGCAGTGTTCCTGGGTCACAGACATTTTTGGCAGAGAAGTGATGTGCTCGTGGGGGGAAAGGCCACAAATTTCTTTGGCAGATTTTTATCGACCGGCAAAAAAACAAGATCTCCACAGAGAGCCTGACTTTGACATGTCCCCTCCACCCCTGGAGACGCCCAGAGCTCAGCCCCAGAGCTGACCAGACACCATTCTCTTCCCTCCTGAAGCATCACGTGCTGTTCCGTGGTTGGTGCTGCCATTTTAATGTCTCCTCGGCCTCCGGTTCTCATGTGTGGGGCCACCTGCTGCTCCTGACTCTTCCATCTGGTGGAAGCTGAGCAAGTTGCCCTTGGCCTCAGAGGTGGGGAGGTCATGGCTGGGGCAAAGGGTGGGGAAGAGGGACCAGGGGCTTCGATCCTTTTGCCCTGCACAGTCACTGCTGTTCCTCCAGCTCTGCTGTGCAGCAATGGCCCAGCTCCGGGTGCTCCAGTTCCTGCTGCAGTGGGGAGAGTGTCTAAAGGGGACTGTGTCCTTGCTGTCTGCCAGAGCTTCTCAGGCTTTGGAGGAAGTTCAGTTAGGTTAGAACCAGCTCTGTATCCTCTGCAAGGCCCTTTTGTTGTCTGGAGAGGCAGAATGCTTTGTCTGCCTGGGTGAAAGGAGCGCTGAAGCTTGGGTGACTTGGCTTGCATGTCAGGACCTGTCTCAAACCAGCGTTGGTTCAGCACTGGCAGGTGGCGGAGAAGGAAACGGTGATTTCCAGGGAATGTGGGGGCTGCTCGGAGGCCATTTCTCCTACTGCTGCCTCACCGGTATTTGCCTCAATCTCAGAGACCTGTGCTCCCATCACAGCTCATCCCACCTGTGTGGCTTGGGCCTATCATGAGCGTCACCTGCCCCAGGGCACACCTCACCTCTGCAGCCAGAGGACCCGAGCACACAGGTGGAAGGCAATGGCCCTAAAAGTGCGTGTGCTGTGCTCTGTGAGAGACAGCCAGCCTGTCACAGGCCCCTGGGGTCCTCTGCCAAAGAAGTTCGTGGTCTCTCCTCTGCTGGCAGCACCTGAGAGGAAATCAACCCTGGTCTTGTCCTGCAAGGGCAAACCCTCTTCCCTAGCAAAGTAAGCAACGAATCCCATTAACCTGGTCCTGTTCCAGAGCTGCTTGTCTGTTTGATTTTTAAAATGGAGTTGAGGTTAGTTCAAGGAGCTTTTTTTCTTAGATTCATCGGAGGGTGATACTTAAACCGAGCCGAGATCCCCACTTTTTGTAACCCTGTATGATCCTGGCCTAGGGAATAGAGCACATTCCAGTGTACACAGAGAATACTGAGTCTTTAATCAAATAAAGTACTGTCAAAGGAGCTGGCTGGGGGTCGTGAGGTCCTTCCGGAGCTGGGATGGGTCAGCCTCAGCCATGCGGGGGCAGGACGTCCGGACGCCGGGTGGGGCGGGGACACGGCTGAGGCAGGCAGGGGTGGGTGGACAGCAGAGCAGCGACAGAGCCCAGCCGGGAAGGGCTGCCGGACCAGGGGAGTGAAGGTGAGCAGGCGCTGACATTGGGTGCGACACCCCCCCCCCCGACTCGTGCCCGAGGCAACCCTTGTCCTTGGGGAGCCTGTGGGGCTGGCATCAGCCTGTCCTGTCACACAAGGACCCCCCAGTGCTTCGGGGGCAGCTTTGGGATATGGTAGGGGTGAGAGAAAGGGGCTCAGCTGCCTTGGCCCATGTTGGGGCCAGGTGTGAGATGTGTTGGGGGTCCTTGCTCTCTGGGGTACCCTAGGAAAGGGTGCAAGGAAGGAGCTGCAGACAGGGAAGTAGGAAAAACCCTGTCAGTCATAAAAGCAATCATTGCACAATGCTTCGGGGGTGTGTGGGTGGGCTGGGAGCTGGGTCCGGATCTGGTGGTCCATGTCAGTGGTGGGTTTGCTGGTGTGAGAACCCTAAGAGCAGCGTAATCTGTGTGGGAAGGCCAGACAAGGCGCTTCCATCCCCAAATCGTGCTGCAGCTCGTGGTCAGTCACAGGGGCAGACGGTTCTTCATCTGAGGCCACACCCCTGCTGTCTCTGACTCCTCTCAGGGAGCCTGGGAACAGTGCTGGCCTGGCTCGATCTTGCTCCATGGCTGGACCTTGTTTACTCCAGCTTCCTGCCACGATCCTGCCACAGCCCCTTCAGCTGCTGCCAGAAAGCCAGAGGAATTTGGTGGCCCCAGAAGGTCCAGCTGCTGTGCTGAAGGGCCACCCTCTTTCCCACTTCTCTAGCTGCCCTGCACAAGCCCCCAGCCCTCTCTGAGCACCAGGCAGAGGCTGCAGGGGGTGGGTCCGCTGGCCGAGCACCACAGGCAGAAGCAAGGCATCACTGCCAAGTGCTTTTTTGATAACTCGTAAATTTGGGTTTGCTATGTGATGTCATGTATTGGTACATGTGGGGCAGCAGGGCAGGGCACCATGCAGGGGGATGGAACCACAGGATTGCATGGCAAGGGATCCCTGCTGGCAACCAGACACTGGAAAGAGGAGAGCAATCAATGCCTGTTTTAGAGTGGTGAGGTTCACCCCACCTCTCTGCCAGCAAACACAGGGCTGGGTGATTGGTTCATGCAGGGGACTGGATTCAAGACCCACCAAACCCATCCTGTGTCATGGTCCCTGAGATGTCTTTAGCGGGAGTCACAGATTCTCCTCGCAGAGCCGAACCACTGACCTGCAGGTGAGAAGTTGTCATTTGATACAAGAGCATTCTGAGGAGCAGCTCTCCACTGTGCAGCCTGGTGAGGGGTGTAGAGCTTGTAGTGGAGGGTTTCCCTGTCCATTCTCTGGTGTCCAGAGGCACGTGCTGATGCTGGGGTCAGTGCTTGAGCTGCAGCAGTGGTTGGGTCTACCTATGGCTCACCAGCCCTTGCAGCTGGCTCACCTCGGGGAGCACTGGGTGCAGAAAGGTGGGGCTGCACACCCTCCCCGACCTGAGCACATGGTGAGCATCCACCAGTCTATGGAGAGTGTGAAGCGTGATGCCAGCAGGTCCTCTGCTCAAGCACAGTTGTGCAGCGGTGGTGCAGGAGCACTTCTCAGGAGCAATGAAATCAGCGGGTGTGGCCGGGATTCCTCGGCTCCCGCCGGAGCTGTCTGGTGGCTGATTTATGGTGGTGTTATTGCCAGGATCATGGTATTGTCCTAGCAACGGCAATGCAGGCCCCCACCGTCTATTGCCTGGGTGGGATGGGGCCGACTGGGTCTCTCTCCCCTGCTGTCAGCCCCGGCCCGGAGGCAGCAGCCGGGAGCAGGCTCTTTGCTTCCCTCTGGCTTTGTGCTGGAGACAGGCTCCCCCTTCCCAGTTGCCGGCGGGAGGGCCGGTTGTTTACTGGGGCAAAGGGTGTGGGAAGGGGTGAGCCTGCCCTAAGTGCATTAGCAGATGGGGAGCGAACAGGCAGCCAAGTTGGCTGGAGACTGCGATGCTCCAATGTGTGCAGCAGTTAGCTCCGCCACTCAGGCTTTCTCCTGTGACTCACCCTGTCACAACTGGGGAGGAGAGGCCATACAAGGGGGTGCCACGCTCCTGCCTCTGCCATGCTGCTGCTGCATCCCGACATGACTTACGCTGCATGGCACAGCCTGCCAGGCTGTGCTCCTTCACAAGCATGGGCTGAATGCCCATGCCCTGGCTGTGCCCTGGCCAGTGGCACACCGTGCATCTCTGGGGTCTGCCTATCAGCTGCTGATACCTGCTATGGAGTGGGGCAGGGTGTGCTGTGCTCAGGTTGGTTCTGAGTGGGCAGCAGCAAATCAGGCAGGAATGGACCCCTGGAGCACCCCTGCCCATGTGGGCTCGAGGCAGGTGGGCAGATCGCAATCTGTGGGCAATGGGGTGCAGGGGCTCCCTGGAAGCACAGTGGGGCAGCGTGTCTGTGTGCAGCCTGCCCGGTGTTAGCAGGGCCCCTGCATTGGTAGGGCTGGGCATCCTCCCAGGTGTGGCTTTTGGCTGTGCCAGGAGCAGAAAGAGGCTTTTGTCCTGCAGGAGGCTGGGGCTGAGTAGGCAGCCGTGCGCGGGGTGCACGAGGACCGTGGGCTGTTTGGTGGTAACTGAGCCCGACCCCTTGGCATTTGCTGCCTTCACCGCTTCCCACGGCAGGAACAAGCAGTGCGTTCTGCAGGCGGCGGCAGGAGAAGAAAGGCCGCCTTGTCCGTCCCAGCAGTGGGGCGCCGGCTGGGGCGGCCGCACTCCCGCCCCGCATTCCTACAGCAAAGCCGGCTGGAGAGGGGCTGCATCCCTGACAGGACGGGTTGGGGTGACAGCAGGCGTTCGCTGTGAGTTGAGGAGCCAGGTGAGGGGCTCTGATAAAGAGCAATGCTAGGGGGCTGGGCGTATCGGGGAGCGGTGGGATGCCAGGATCACCCTCCAGCTCATGGGCAGGCAGTGCTCCCTGTAGAGCAGGGGATGTTGGGTGGAGAGTTAGGGCAGCAGGAGGTGGGCAGAATCAGGGACAATCCCCCAAGTGGTGTGGGTGGGGGTCCCCCATGTTTCTCACCTGGTCTCACCAGTACAGCTGTGCTGAGAAGGGGTTAACACCAGTGCAGGATCTCACCCTGGCCCCGCTCCCTTCCTATGCAGCAGCCTGGCCCCTCCTGGCTTTTCCTCCTTCCTGAACATTGTGACTGGACGTGGGTGTAAGTGAGGGGCAGGGGCTTGGCTGGGCTGTTGGGTCTCCAGATGCTGGGAAGTGCGGCCTTCCCCAGTGCCTGGGGAACATGGGCACCTTGCCGCGGAGGGTTCCCCTCGGCGCCAGGACCAGGTGGCAGGTAAGGGAGAAGAGGGGTCCTGCCTCGGCAGCCGGTGAGCACTTGCGAACTGCTCTCTGCACCCCTCTGCCCCAGCTGAGCTGTTCCCATCCCACGTGGTGTGGCTGTGGTCCCCACAGAGCTCTTGCTGTGGGGCGGCCAGCCCTAGTGTTGCAGGAGCCGCCCAGGCTTCATCCCAGTCCTGGATCCCATGCCTGGTGTTTTCCAGCATTTCATTTTTTCCACAGTGTGTAATAGCGACTCATTCGCCCCCGCAACTGAGCCCGGTGCTGACCGAGCAGGGGATGGCTCTCGGGGCTGCAGGTTCAGTGGGCGCTGCTGCCGAGAGCCGAGCTCCGGGCTTCTCCTGGTGGCCCTGGGACTGGAGTCCCCTAATGGGGCCGGATTATTTTCCAGCTGGGCTGCCCGGCAAGGGTTAAGTCCCAGTCAGCTAGTCCTGGGTGGAAGGGAGAGACGTGGGGAGCAGCAGACGGTAAATTTAGTATCCCCGCAGCATCCCGACATGGCGTGAGCGCTGGGTGACGGAAATTGTTCCTCCTCGAGTTGCCTCCCACCCGCACAAAGAATGAGTGGCAGCACAGCTGCTCCCATGGGTGGTGGCCCTGCCTGCTGGCCGCGAGCCTGTGGGCAACCTGGGCAGGGTTACGATGCACTCAGCCAGACTCGTGCACCTCGAGCTACTGCTGGGCTGCACGGGAGCAGAGGTGTGTGCCTGCATGCCAGGGTTGGGCACTGGTGGCATGCACGGGGGTGCGCTGGTGTGCCAGGTATGGCAGGCCGTGTTGCTGGGGTCAGCCAGATGCTGTGCTTGTGTGTCCTTGTCCACTGGCAGCCACTGGGGGCTGTCTACCCACTGCTCTTGGCATTTAGGGTATGCATTTCCTACATCATGTCCCCAAAACTTAGCCCACGTGCCATCTCCTTTTGGAACTGTGTCCTGTCCTGATGCCTGGCACATGCATGGATTTTCCCGGGTGGATGGAGATGTGTGCCTAGGCAGGACGTGTGCCTCGGCAGGCGGGGATGCTCACTGGCTTCAGACGACTGCTGACGTGCTGGAGATGGGAGCTCAGGATGGAAATCCTCTTGGTGGCAAATACCAGTTTGGGATGGATAGGGTTTGTGTTCAAACTGCTGTTCAGGATGTGCAGGAAAATTACATAAAGACCATGCCCAGTATGGTAACTGCCATTCTCTGTTTCTTCTGGCAGCAGTCCATGTCCAGTACCATCCGACGTCTCCAAGAAGGCACCATGGAGGCATCTGACAGGACCCCCACCAGCCCAACCCACAGAGTCCAGACTGTTAACCAGGTGAGCACGCAGGATCACAGGGCCTCTGCTCTGTGGGAACAGAAGAATCTGGCTAGGAGTCCTTCTCCTCTGCAGCCAGCCCTACCACCGGCACTAACGCTGCCCTCCAGCCTCTCCTCAATCTCAGCCAATCCTATTACGGGATCGTCAGCAAAGCCCATTGGGCTAAGCGGCTGGCAGCTCGGATCCTCTTAGATGCAGCCCAAGCCCCAGGGATCTCTAGCTCCCTCGGCAGCTCACCTCTGCTTCCTGGGGTAGGCAGCACAGGCAGGAGAGAGCCCTCATCTCCTGCGTCTTGCTGCTGGACAGTCTTGCTGGCATGTGGCAGTGCCTGGGCATCGCCCCTGCCTATGTGGCCATTTCAGAGCAGCCCAGCCGGGTGGGCAGTGCAGGAGAGTGGGCTGCAGCTGCAGGAGCTGTGAGCATGCCTCCCTCTCTTCCTTACAGAACAGTCCCCTGGACCTGATCGACACTGGCAAGGGGCTGAAAGTGCAGACCGAGAAGCCACATTTGGTGAGCCTGGGCAGTGGTCGGCTGAGCACTGCTATCACACTCCTGCCCTTGGAGGAAGGTGAGTGCCAGGGGGTCTCCCGTGGGCACGCTGGTGACAGAAGAACTGAGGCGCCCTCTCTGCTGGCAGGGAGGACCACTATTGGCACGGCTGCGACCGACATCGTCCTGCAGGGCCCTGGGCTGGTGCCGCAGCACTGTTACATCGAGAACGTGCGAGGGACGCTCACCTTGCACCCCTGTGGCAACGCCTGTGCCATCGACGGCGTGCCGCTTCGGCGGCCCATGCACCTCACACAAGGTAGAAACGGGCTGCGGTTCACTGGAGCCTTTGCCGGTGGAGTTGTGCCGTTAGGTACTGGGGTGTTTTAGGAACAATCCTGTAATTGCATATCCCAGCTGAGATGCTCCTGGCCTCTGTGCTCTGGGGTGGGGTATGCCAGGTCCTGGTACAGTTTGAGAGCCGACTTTGCCGAGTGCAGCAAGTGAGGTGGGAAGGGAGAGAGACGGGCGGGTTTTGGAGAACAGCGGAGTTGTTGAGCCGACTTTGGGAAGGGAGATGACAGAGGAAAACACCTTGGCTGTCCTCCCGAGGGGTGGCTGTCGGGACATTGCCGGTCTGCCTGCGCGGTTGCAGGGCTTGGCCCCGGCCGCTTTTCAACGGCCTCTTCCAGGGAGCGTGAACGCAGGCACAGGCCCTCCCCACGCCATCCCCGCCCCGCACAGCCCATGTGTCGCCTCCCGGGGAGGACCCTCGGGCGTGGCGGGCGAGGCCCAGCCCCCTGCCCCTCCCCGGGGGCGGTGCGGCGCTGCCCGGGCGGTGGCGGCGACGGCGGCGGCGGTGGTGAGTGCGGTGCTGCGGGCCACGCGTGTGCGCGCCGGGCGAGGGGGTTCGCTTACGTCCCTCCGCGGCTGACAGAGCCCCGGTGCCGCCCGCGGGCGGTGGCGCTGCGGCCCCCCGGTGTCTGCCCCCGTCTCTCTCGGGGAGGGGGGTCCCACCCGCGTGGGTGCTGCCGCGGGCGTCCCCGCGGGGGACAATGGGAGCCACGTGGCCGCCGGAGAAGGCTCCGGCGCGACGGCCCGCGGAGTCCTGCCGGGTGCCGCCGGTCCCACAGTAGGCAACGGGGGCCACAGTACGCTGCGGGGTGCGGTCACAGGTCAGCCGAGCCCCCCATTCTCCTGCCCGCGGGGGCAGGCAGGGACACGGCAAAGCAGGAACAGCACCTGTGCCAGGCCATAGCGGGACGAACTGTGGGGCTGCCAGGCCGTCGCTTGGGGTGCAGGTTGGTGGTAACCCCCTTTCCTGGGGTGACCTGTGGCTCCACTTGTGCTGGCGCGTGGGGAAGGCACAGGACAGTGATGCATCACACCGGGAGAGCCGTTGCCAGGCTGAGCGCCGGCATTGCTACCTGGCAGTCAGGATGCCCTCGTTGAGCCAGGGTGAGCAGGACTCTGTCCCTCCCAGGCGACAGGGGAACCAGGACCCCGCGGCGATGATGGCAGTTAATCTGAACTGCCTCTTGCTCACCTTGCTGCGAGCTGGGCTGACGGGTGCTCTAAAAAACATATCCCCTCCGGCGAGGGATTTCCAGCAATGGCTATTGGTACGGAGCAAGCCTCTCCCCGGGGCCCTGGCAGGCGCTTCAAAGCGGGGTGTGTCGGCAGCACCCAGCCTTCTATCGCCTTCTGCTCCCCGCTGCCAGCACACGGCTCCCCAGGGGCAGCAGGTGAATGGACAGTCGGCAGCCCAGAGCTCTGCTCCCCTCCCTGAGTCGCCTTCCTCCTTAGGACTGTTTGGCAGCCTTGCTCCAAGAGGGCTGCTGCTTTGGGCCAAGAAGAGATGCTTTGTGGGCAGGGACAGGAGCTGTCTTGTCTGCAGCTGGCAGCCACGCAAGCCTTGGAGTGCTGCCAACTCCCCCGCGGCCCCCAGCGGGGACCCCAGCTGTGCCTGCGCCTGAGATGCGCTGCCGGCAGCTGCCGGGGAGTGACCTGGATTTCAGTCTCCCCCTAAGCCTCTGCTGACAGCAGGATCCTGCTCCCCTCCCAAGGGCACCTCTTAGGGCCAGCAGTACCCGACTGCCTCCCTCCACTGGCTCCCATCTTCCCTCTCTCACGCACCACTCTGATACTGCCAGCTAGAAGCTGAACCCTCTCTCCTCTCTTCTAAGGATGCACCATCTGCCTGGGCCAGGCCACCTTCCTCCGCTTCAACCACCCTGCTGAGGCCAAGTGGATAAAGAGCATGATCCCAGCGGGGGGCAGGAGCCCAGCAACTCTCTATGGGCTACCAGCAAGTAGGTGACTCCCCCTTGTCCGAGGTGGGTCAGGACAGATGCTGAGGTGCTCCCTGACCCGTGCCATCAGCCTTCCCAGAGCCTGATGCTTTCCCAGCCCTGTTGCACTCGGGAGTGGGGCTCACATCCGGCTGCAGATGTGCCATCCATTGGCTCGGCATGGTATGGCAGCTGCGCTGGCATTTGTTCATGATTAATATCACCTCAAAGAGGGTGATTGTGGGGGCACTGAGGCACACCTTTCACTTCTGCCCAGCCTGGCCATGGCAGAGCCATCGCCCGTCGGAGCCTCCCCAAGTGCCTGGAGCAGGTGTTTATGTACTGGGGCGGCCATGCCGGGGCTGTGAAGGCCATTTTTCTGGCTGCTGTCCTTCATCTCAAGAGCTTATCTTGCTGTGTCTGCCTGTCTGTGGGGGTGAAGGCCAGGTGCCAGTGCTGTGCCTGGTTCCTGGGGATGTCCAAATCCCCTACAGTTATCCCTGGACTGGTAGCCCTTACCCCTGCCCCAACCAGCAAACCCTGGCACAGGGAGAGGAGCTTGGCAGCCTACCCGTGCCACATGTGTGTTGGAAAGGCAGCTTGGGGATGGGAGGAGGGATGCGGGAAGATGCTGTGGCCAAGGAGCATCATGCAACCATGCAGGATCCTGCGTGGGCCCTACGTGGTCACTCACTGCCACGCGGGACTGTGTGGGATCACATGGGCAGGGCTGCGACACCTCTCTCCAGGCATTAAGGCACTGCCGGCTGCCGCGGGGGAGCTGCTGGGTGCCAGGGAGTGACGCAGCCTGGGTGGCACGCTGTTCTGGCTGGGCTCCGCGCCTGCTGCGATTCACTTGTCCCCTGAGTGACAGGCACATCGGTGCTGCGCAGGGAGGACAGGCAGCCCAGGCAGGGGCACCCTGGCCAGGGGTGAGGGGAGGCTCCGGTGGACGTGGTGGTGGGTCCGGACACGCTGCAGGTCAGCAGCTTTTGGCTATCGCATCTCTGATCCCTTTCTGGGAAGAGTGTGCTGAGGGAAAGTGGTGGATTCCAGTGGCTGGCATGGGCAGCTGCTCTCCAGAGAGTGGAGCTGGGAGCTGCGACCAGGGAAGGTGACCAGGGAGGGTGGCTGGGCTGTACTCTCAGGTTTCTGTCTCCTGGGTGATGGGGCCAGCAGGATTCCGGCCTCCTCCCTGGCCTGGCTCCCCAGCCAAAGTAGGAAAGGGTGGCAGTGGGGTGCAGACAGCTCGGGGTGCAGGGGAGAGGGGCTGCAACCCAGTGCTGGCTCTGCAAGGCTGTGTGGAAGAGTGATGCCAGGCTGCCCTGTAGGACCCAACCCAGGCAGCGGCCGCGGGGGGTCACACCACACTTATGCCTGCTTCTGTGTCTCCCTGCAGAGCCCAAGGCCCTGGTGAACGGTGGCCACCAGCTGCCGGAGCGTGGGTGTCACAGCCACAGCTCCCTTGTCAGCTCCATCGAAAAGGACCTGCAGGACATCATGGACTCACTGGTGCTGGAGGAGTCGGCATCCCCTGGCACCCAGAAGCCGCCTGCCTGTAGCCGATCCCCCCTCTCCCCTGTGGTGAATGGGAGTGGGCGCTGCCTCCTCCTGTCCCCTCCGCCCAGCCCTGGGGCTGCCTCAGGGGGCTCCAGCTACGAGAACTTCTCTCCCCTCTCCTCCCCGGCCAGCAGCAGCAGCTACACCACCCCCTCACTCAGCAGCCAAGAGCAAGGCCCAGCTGTGCCCCCCGTTGTTCCACTTCGCTCCTCCAGCTACAACCACACTGTGCAGCCACCCACCCTGCCTGGTGGGGGTCCCAGTGAGCCTTGGCCGACTGAGAGGCTCGGGGACCACCGGGCAGTCAGCCCCCGGCTGACACCCAGGGTGGTGCCACGGCCGCGGGTGGCCCTACAGGAGCGGCCCCCCAGTCCCTTCCGGGAGCCACGGGACTCTGTGGCCCCCAGCCGGCAGCCCACCAGCAGGACCGTTCTAGAGGCCCGGCTGCAGCCCCCTGAGAGCCCACGGGTGGCCCGGAGGAACACGGAGAGCATGCGGGAGCTGCCTCCCCTGAGCCCCTCCTTGTCACGCCGGGCTGCCAGCCCCCGGGTGGCCCCTGACACCCCCTCCCCACAGCCCCGGCTGGGCAGGGAGGTTCCTGGCAGTCCTCGTGCCAGGCGCAAGGGCTCAGAGGAGTTGAGAGGTGCTGGGGGCCCCTCACCCCCACTGCTGGCAGAGAACCCCATGCGCCGTCCCAGCTTCAGCACTTGCCTGAGCCCAGCATATGGGATGGGCTCCCCAGCTATGCCCTCGCCTCGGCAGAGCCCCTGCACCCCCAGGAAGCCTTTGGGGGACCCACGGCTGCCTGCGGGGCCGCGGGAGCGCAAGAATAGCATCACTGAGATCAGCGACAATGAGGACGAACTGCTGGAGTACCACCGGCGGCAGCGGCAGGAGCGGGTTCGGGAGCAGGAGATGGAGCGCCTGGTGAGCCTTGGGGCTGGGAGGAGATGCATTTGAGTGTGGGACACCCTCTTTGCAAACACCTTTTGTCATTTGCTGCTTTAAAACCTAGCCTTTGCCTCTTGGGGATTTGCCACAGCTGCCAGGCTGCCAGCTTATCTGGGGGGGATTATGGCCAGGAGCAGCCAGCAGTGCTCAGCAGCTCTGCAGGAATACAAAGCTCCCAGTTTACAGCAGCCTGGGGAAGCCAGTGGGGCCAGCATGGCTCCAGGGCTACCGGCCAAAACGGTGGTATTCTTGGCTTTGCAAAACTGTCCACGTCTCATCCATCTGTGCCAGGGCCCATCTGCTGGTGATGGTGCTGTGGCTCTGTGGGCATTGTGTCTATATTTAGTGCTGATGGAGTTTTTATGGAGCTGGCATCTGCCTGGGTAAGGTTTGCCTGTCTCTGCCGGTCCTGGAGGCTGAGCCGCTGGGGCCCTGTTTGCTCAACCCTGACTCACGCCTGGCACAAGTGGCCTGAGTCACCGTCTGGAAATAGCGGAGGCGCTCGGCAGCCGGTGCTGCTGCCTGTAATTAGTCTGTCTCCAGCTCCCAGCACATCGCGTGCCTGACTCTGGTGTGGGGGTCGGGCCAACTGCATCGTGCTTTGTAATGTCCATGCCCGCCCATCCCGGCATGCAGCAGGGCAAGGAGAGAGCCCGTATCCTGGCAGCTACCATTGGCATGGGGTCCCACAGGCTCCTGCCACAGCACGTGCTAGTATGGGTGCTGTGCTAACTGTTCTTCCCCGCAGGAGCGGCAGCGCCTGGAGACCATCCTGACTCTCTGTGCCGAGTACACCAAGACGGAGGGCACTGAGCCAGGTGACATGCACCATCTCCTGACTGGTGACATGGATGCTGGCCGGTGGGTGCCCAGGGGTGCTGTGACTCTGGGCCATGCTGCTGAAGAGCTGCAGCAGAAGGAGAGTCTGGAGAGGTCGGATGAGGAGAACCTGAAGGAGGAATGCAGCAGCACTGAGAGCACCCACCACGAGGTAAGGGAACAGCTGTACCGTTCTGCACCATGCCATGCTGCATTGTGCAGTGCCAACTGGCCCTCTCCACAGCATGAGAAGCTGACGGGCCCCCGGGCCAAGGAGGCGCAGAGGCTGGAGGAGGAGCGTGCCAGCGTCCTTGGCCGCCTGGACCAGCTGAAGGGCCGTGTCAAGGAGCTGGAGCAGCAGCTGCAGGAGACATCGCGAGAGGTGAGGCATCAGGGGACACTGCCAGGTCCCCTGCTGCTTGCTGCCCTTACCAGTCAGCTCTGAATCCTATTGGAGGTCCTGAGTCCAGCTGGAGCAGCCATTCTGACATCACTTTGCCTGTCCAGGCAGAGATGGAGCGGGCGCTGCTGCAGGGTGAGCGGGAGTCGGAGGTGGCGCAGCTGCGGCAGGAGCAGGAAGCAGTGCAGCAGCTGCAGGAGGAGCTCTCCAGCCTGGACACCAGCATCCGCAAGGAGCGGGACAAGGTGAGCCCCATCGCAGGTTCCCACTGTCACCAGCTGTGCCATACCTTGCCTGGCACTTGCACTCAATGCCACAATGCCTCATGCTGCAGCATTCCCCTACGGACATGTTCTCCAGACCTTGGACTCCACAGAGGCTTTGGGGAGCAGCCCTCTCTGGTTAGCACCATGGGGGATCTGTCTGTCTGTGTGCTTGGGGCTGGTCCAACAGCCCTACTGGAGGAGAGCAGTGCCAATGCTCAAGGGAGCATTTTGACTGCTGCCTGTTGCTCTGGCAAGGAGACTGTGGTGTGAGGCTTTCCGGATGGCTCCTGCCTGGGGTGGGCAGTGCCGAAGTAGGGGCCTTGGCACTCCCCATTTCCTGCCCTTGCTGGGGAACTGCGTCTTGCAGCAAGTCACCTCACTCTGCTGCACCTTCACGTGTGATAGCAGCTGCTGCTGTAATGTTCAGCTCACTGGGAGGTGGCTGGGAAACCGCTGTAGGTGTTTAACTCGGTGGCTTAGGAGGGTGTCCCAGCCCCTTTACCCTGATGTTGTCTGTGGTGCAGTTACTGCCTGAAGGCACCCATGATGCTGCGTGCGGCATGTTTGTCCCAGCTGCTGGTTGCCGGCCATCCCACAGCCTTGCAGGCAGTGTGGCATGGCCTTGGACAAGCTGCTCTGTGGCAGAAGAGCTGCTGGGATCCGGCTCCCTCCTGCGTGAGGCCATTGTCCCTGTGCAACCTATGCCTGGGTCCCACTGGCAGCTCTATGCCACCGTGATGTGGCACCAGCGCCCCTGGCCAGCTTCACGGCTGTGGGTGCCAGGGCTGTTGGGGTGCCCATGGCCAGGCAGAGCGTCCACTGGTGCCTGCCAGCTGTGCTCCCACAGCATTTGGAGTTTTTGTTCTGGTTTCGGTCTTCCAGCCCTTCGTAGGCATCTTCTGTAGCCAGGGACAGCCTAGTGCAGAGTCAGGAGAGTAGCACAGGGAAAACCCTCTCCCCGCCTCTCTGCTGACCTAACCATCCACTTTCCTAACCCACCTGCCCTACTCGCACTAACAGTGCCTGCTCTGAACTCTGCCATCATCTCTGACATCTCTGCATGTCTGGGAGCCCCCAGGCATTCCACAGCTCCTCTCCTAGGGCACCTGCCTATGCCAGCCTTGCCTCCCTGTTAGCATGTCCCCTCATAGCCCTTTTCTCATGATCTCCTATCTCTGTGTGGAGCACAGGGTTCCTTGCAACAAGTGTTTCTCCATGCCAAGCCCCTGTATGGTGCTGCCAGACCTGTGGGAGGTGGTTTGCCACCAGCCTCATTTTGCTGGCCCCCTTTTACTGCTCCTGTGGTCATGGGAGGGAGAGTTGGGGACACTGCCCTCTCATCCCAGGACCAAGTGTCAGCTCTGCTGCTGACTCATCATATCCTGGGCATCTCTGGCTGTACATTAGTCTCCTGTTTTCACTGCTGCCCCATGGGCAACCCTTTCCTTCTAATGGATGAGAGTGGTCCATGCCCTCAGGCTGTGTTGAGGACCTGTGGTGCCTAACTGGCGGCATCCTGATGGTGAGCAGCATTTAACAAAGCCAGTCAGTGGTTGTCCAGAGGGTGTATGTGATGCAGGTGTGTGCAGAATGGGGATGACTTTAACCATGTTGTCAGCATCGATCTTTTTGCTGCCTGTTTGATTTTGGAAACACAAGGCTGAGGTCAAGGACTGGCTGTAAGCCCTGTAACACTGCCTGGCTCTGGCTCCTGTGTCTGTTGTTCTCTTGATCCCCCTGTAGCTGCCATGATGCTCCTCCTCCTGAGCCCCCTCTGTCTCCAGCTGAGCCCCTCTCTAACTCACAGCTTCTGCATGGTGCCCATTTGAGAAGTGCGTTTTCTCTCTTCTCTCTTTTGTTTTTTCTTTTTCTTTTTCGTTTTGTCTTGTTTTCCCCTGATTCAGGAAAGGGCAAAGGTTGATGCTGAAAGGAAGGAGCTAGAGCAACTCCAGGCGCTTTACCATGAATCGAAGAGCCACCTTGATAAGTGCCCCGAGTCAATGCGGGAACAATTGCGGGAGCAGATGCGAAGGGTCAGTGTCTCCCCCCACCCCTCCCGGACCATGGCCCACCTCCCTCCGCTCCAGCTTAGGCCAGCTCTTCCCTGCCAGCCGGGGCCGCACTGGGAGCGTCGCACCCGGGCTGGAGGCGGCTGGCACCGGGCACCACCGTCCTGGTAAGCTTGCCGCTTGCCCGGGCCCAGGGCATGGGGCTTGCTCGGCAGAGCTCCTTGGGACCGGGCAGGGCGCGAGCACGGACCCTGCCCTGCGAAGGAGGGCAGGCTGGGGAGCCTCGAGGGCCGCCGCATCCTCATCTGGCTGCCTTCAGCTATTTCCTGAGAGTATTTATTTACACAGTGATGTCGATTTATGTTACTGCTAGTCTGCAGCATTTTTTCCTGCAGCATTTGTTACCTGGTATTTTCCGGAAGCAGTTGACTTTTCTCAACTCATGGCTGGTGCCTGCCCAGATAAACTCGCGTTGCCATGGCCTCCTCCAGCCAGGCACCCACATGCTGGATGAGGGTCTGGTGTGTAGTGGGCAGGGGTGGTGATGGAACAGTATCTGTGCGTGGGAGCCCTCAGGAGCCACCGTGTCAGCGCCATACCACAACAGCACTGGCTGCCCGGCTCCCAAGAGTAGGGTGAAACACGCCCCTGTAGGGTGCATGGTGCAATGGCTGCTGGGGTGGTGTGGGCAGGCCCAGGGCTGAGTGCTGCCATGTGCTGTTGGTGCATGAAGGCTGGCAGGACACACAGGAGTTTGTCCAGCATGGTGCTTGTCTGTGGGGGCTTTGTCACCCATTGGCTTGGTGACGCAAGGTTGAGTCTTGGTTGTTACACTGGCACATGGTGTTTTGCCACCTGTCAGGGCACAGCTCTAGTCCATGTGTGGTTCAGCGGGGGCAACTGGTCTCCGAGGGCTGGGTGAAGCCTCTGGCTGTGGTGAGTTCATCTCATGGGGGTGACTGCTAGGGCCAGTTCTGGGCGCCTCCATTGCCTTCTTCTGATAGCAGACACTCCTGTCAGTGTCTCCCGTGTTTCTGGTGCCCAGCAGAAGACAAAACTGCCTTCCTGCCCACACCAGGCACAGGGGACAGGCTTGGCCACCAGCTCTCCTTCCTGGCCAGCACCAGTAGAACGTGGGGGCATTGCACGAGGTTTGGCTATGGGAGACCTGCCTGCAGGATGTGGAGGTGCCCATCCAGAGGGACTGATCCACTCACTGTGCCCTTGTGTGTTCAAAGGAGGCAGAGGCCCTGGAGACGGAGGTCAAGCTGTTTGAGGACCTGGAGTTCCAGCAGCTGGAGCGGGAGAGCCACCTCGAAGAGGAGCACGAGGCACGTGGCCAGCAGCTCCTGCAGAGCCGGGCCGAGTGCCACCGCAACATTGCCTGCAGGAAGGTAGGGGTGGAGGGGGCAAGTGGGTCCAGTATGGCTGGGCTGTGCCCCACGAGGTTCAGCATGGCCAGGCTACATCCCATGGCTCACCAGCGGCCAGCTCATCTCTGCTGCCTGCTCCTCAGGAGCGGGTGGCTGCCCTGGATGCCCAGGCTGCCCAGATTCGGCTGCAGAGTGCCCAGGAGGCTGAGCGCCTGGCCAGGGAGCGGAGCAGTGTCCTGCACCTCCTGCAGAAGGTAATGCCATAATTGTGTGCTCCTCAACCCTGAGGGTGCTTGGGGCAGGGTGCAAGATCGTGCCAGCTCTTGCCGGGGTGCTGGCAGGCAGGGTGAACTTGCGGGGGGACTGGCCATGGGGTGCCAGTAACCATCAGCTGCCTCACCCCATGTACAGGAGAAGGAGAAGCTCGTGTCTCTAGAGAGGCGATACCAGCTTGTCACAGGTGGCAGGAGCTTCCCCAAAATGTCCTCAGCTCTCAGAGAGGTGAGTAGAGCGGCCTGTGCTGCTTAGGGCTGCTCTCCTGAGTTGCTGTTGCCAGTGAGGATGGAGTCTTGTGCACCACCAGCTTTGCTCTGCAGTGGCTCCTGTGTTCCCAAGCGCTTTCTGATCCAAGCCAGGTGCTTCCAGCTGCTTGGAGTCTCTCCATGAGCTGCAGAAGTTGGGAGGGAGGGAAGGAAACGCAACAGAGGAGCACATGGGGCAACACTGCCTGGGGTCCCATCCTTGCTGGAGAGCTGGCGTGGGGGTGTCATGGTGCTGGTACAGGGGACTTTTAGGTGGGAGTTGCCCCCTTGCCCTGCTTGTGGCTCTGAATGGGGAACCAGAACCATGATGCCATCAGGGGCTGTGGTGCTGCCTGACCTGCTGCTGGGAGGAGGTACAGGATGGCAGAGTCCCCTCAAGCCTTCCTGCAGTCAGACTCCTGCTGCTGCCACCTTTCTGCCTGTGCCCACCTTGCCTATGTGATCTTTACCCTTCAACAGGAGACCCTCCATATCTCAGAGCCTTATGAGCTGTTGGAGGGAACTAAGCCCCTGAGCCCCCTGCCAGCAGCAACTGCCTCCTTAGCTTCTCCTGCTGCCTGCTCCCACCCCAAGACACAAGAGGTAACTAACCAGAGGGACTAGCTGCATGTGCTTGCTCGCTTACCCCTCCTTGGCCAAGACCCCTTTTCTGGACTAATGTCACCCCCAGGCAGTAGGGCAGCCCCACAGCAGCATGGCTGTGGCATTTATCATATATCTCTCCAGCAGCAGTGCTCATTAACACTCAGTCCCCGATTCCAGGTGCTCTCCTGAGCCCACTGGGCATCCTAGTTCCTGCTGCTGTCCTCTGTTTTAATCCTGGTGCAGTGCCGTGGGGCACAGGCATCGCTGTGCTTCTCCCTTGCCCACTGCTGGCTGGCTGGCTAGGCACCTCCTGACAGCATCCTGTAGGGTCCTACTAGCCAGGCCTTCCCAAAATAAGAGCAAGTCCCCAGATTTAGCATGTTTGGTTCAGAAATTATGAGGAAGTGGATTTTAAGCTGGCTCAGCAGAGCTTGAGGTGCTTCATCCAGTGCTTGTGGCCAGGGACCTTGGAAGACCCCGAGGTCTGTCCCTTATGGGCACTCAGCAAAGCTGTGCTGAAGGCAAGACCAAGGTGGGTGCCAGTACACCCAGCCCAGCCTGAGCACCACACTCCCCCCATGGTGCTGCACACTGAGGACATCATGGGCAGCAGGGCAGGACGAGGGCAGCGTTGGGGCATGCGTGCACAGGGAGGTTTGCTCCCACTTTGCAGTCAGTGCCATGATGCCAGCACACGGGTCTAACTATTCTCTTTCTCCCTCGCCGTGGATTTCTAGGAGTACATGAGGCTGTCTGACGTTTTCAGGTTCTGCAGCAATGCACACGGCCCCAGTCTGGACACTAAAGCTTCTGCTGCTGCCTCAGCTGCTGCTCAGTGCTCTTTCTTGCTTGCTGTACCTCCTACAGCTGATGAGGTACCCGCCCCAGAGCATGCTCAGGTTTGCTCCCTTGGGTTGCTCGCTGCATGCCAGGCAGTGAGGAAGCTGCGGACACACGGCCTCCCCATGTGCCCTGGTGCTTGGGGCCCACACCACCCTCTCTGGGGTTAAGGCACTTGTCTGGCTGCAGCTGAGTAGGGAGCAGAGGCTCGAGGTGCACAGTCTCCTTGCTTGGGTGTGCTTCTTGCCTGCTCTGGATGTAGTGGCAGCAGGGTTGGGGAGCAGAGCGGATGCCCAGCAGAGTGGGAGGGTGGCCCTTTGCCTGTTGGATGCAGTCCTGGCCACTTGTCCCAAGTGCCCTGCACCAGGGTGGCTGCAACACCAACTGCTTTTCCTCCCAGGACAATGATCCCCACTTTGGGGGCTGGAGCTGCCTGCTTGCTCCCCTGAGCCTGCTTGCCTTTGCTCTTCTCTTTTAATCTGCTTCTCTCTGCCCAGTATGTGACCGTGGAGCAACTCTCAGGTATCCTGGGCAGCCTCCACACCCCTGCCGCTTCCCTGCTGGGCTGTACCCCTCCGGTTCCTTCATCCTCAGGCTGTGCTCCTCCTCTTCCTCCTCTTCCATCTCTCTCTTCTCCCTTCATCTCTGGAGAGGTTGGTGCCCTGTTTCCCTTCCTTCGGCCCCTTGTGCTCTCCCCAGGAGGTGATGGGGATGCATGGGAAGAGCTGCAGATGAAGCTGAGCAGCAGCTCAGGCTCTCAACAGCCCGCACACCCCTGGCTGTCCTGCCTGCTGCTCTGCTGCCCAGAGGGCAGGGCAGGGGGTCTTCGTGCCTGATCAACTCTCACATCCTTGTGAACAGCAAAGGGCTCCTACAGCTGCTGGGTCTTAGCCAAGGGAGAGCACAGGACCCCCAGGGGTCTGCATGTCAAGTTCTGGGGGAATGGTGCAAGCAAAGGCAGGGATGCTCCAGCCTCTTCTCTGTGCATCTGTCCCTCCTGCATTTGTCCTTCATCCTGTCTCACACAGCCTCTCTCTCCAGATGGAGCAGCAGCTATCGGGAGGCCCCGTGTGTCTTCTGGCTCTTGATTTAGAGAAGTGGTACCAGGAGGTTATGGCTGGCTTTGAGACATCCTCTTCCTCTGTCTCTCCTTCTTCTTCCCCTCCTCCACTTCCAGCTAAAGCTCACTCCTCTCACAAGGCTCTCCAGGTAATCCTGGCTCCCTGCTGCCGAGGCTCAGGCTTTGGGGCCACTGGCTATGGCAGGACTGGGGCAACATGGAGACGTTCTTGTGGGCCCTGTACCCTGATTGCTGCTGGGGCCCTGGCTGCCTCAGTGGGCAGAGGCAGAGCAGACCTGCGGCTTGGGACAGGCAACCTCTGCCTCCTTTTGCCTGCACCCCTGCCAGGATGGGACCGATATGGGGCAGGATCTGGGGAGAGTCAGCAGGGCTCAGCCATCTCCCCATCTGTCCAGGGAGGCTTTTGCAGTCCCCCCATGTCCCTCTCACCTCTGTGTCTCTGTGCTCAGGTCTATCGTGCAAAAACAGATGGTGATGCTGGTGTCCTCACCTCTCGGATGAACAGTGGAACCACCTCGTCCTCGCAGCTCAACCTCTCTGTGCTGGGGCGCAGCCCCTCACCCAAGGTATGGCTGCCAGGGGGACCCAGGCACCCTGGCTGTGGCTCACACATGCCCAGTGCCAGCCCCCATCCCAATCTTTGCAGCTGACCGCCTGCCGTCGTGCCCAGGGCCCCCCAAGCCCGGTGGACAGCCTGCCCCGCAACCTGGTGGCCACGCTGCAGGACATCGAGACCAAGCGCCAGCTGGCCCTGCAGCAGAAGGGTGAGCTCTGGCTCCGTGACCCAGCTCTGTGGGGTGGTGGGACTTGGGGAGACGCTATCCCCGCTGCCATTTGGGCAATGGAGAAGGGAGCACAGCTGAGGTGGCAACAGCAGCTGTGCTCCAGTGGGATGCAATGCCTCTCTCATGGTCTCTTGCTTTTCCCCCCCTCTCCTTCCTCCTGACCCCTTCGCCTGACGGTCCGTCTCCAGCTGAGCTGCTCCCAGCAGAGCCCTTGCAGCCAGGCGATCTACCAGGTAGAGATGGGGTGACTTGGACTGCCTAGAGCAGCCCGGAGGCAGCAACATGACTGTTCGCTGGCACCTTCTGCCATGCATAAGAGGGGCATGACCAGCCCAGGACCCCAGGTGGCCTCTCAGCATCTGCTTAGGGACAACCCTACATATCCCTAACCCACTAATACTTTGCCCAGCTTGTTCCTGCCAGCCTTGCGCATGTGTGTCCCCTCCTGCTGCCTGGACAGATCGCTGTGCTTACCAGAGAGTTGTGATGGCAGCTCCCACCTCTGTCCCTACCATCCCTACTTGGCTCCAGAAGTGCCTGTAGTGTCTTCTCCTGCCTGTGCCACCCATGCTGTGGATCTGAGTGTAGCATGCTTAACTCGACGTTGTCATCTTCCCATGGCACAGGTCAGCAGGTGATTGAGGAGCAGAAGCGGCGGCTCGCAGAGCTGAAGCAGAAAGCAGCTGCTGAGGCTCAATCCCAGTGGGAAGCCCTGCATGGGCAGTCCCCCTTCCCGGCTGCCTTTCCCCGGCTCATGCATCACTCCATCCTCCACCACCACCGTCCCCATGGTGCTGGGCCCCGGGCTGAGGACCTGGACCATGCATACGACACACTCAGCCTGGAGAGCTCAGACAGCATGGAGACCAGCATCTCCACTGGCAACAACTCTGCATGCTCACCTGACAACATCTCCAGGTAACCCTGGGGCCAGCTCCTATGGCCAGGGGACAGCCTGCTCTACTGGTGTGCTGCTGGCTCAAGGTCCTTCCTGCTGGGGCAGCAACTGCAGCTGTCTTGCAGTGCCAGCCAGATGGAGACAGGGAAGATTGAGGAGATGGAGAAGATGCTGAAGGAGGCACATGAGGAGAAGTCGCGGCTGATGGAGTCCCGGGTGAGTGGGGGCACCGGTGCTGCGACTGGATGGACAGCAGGTCCCCAGTCCTGGGGGCTGAGCACCTGTGCATGCTGGCAGGAGCGGGAGATGGAGCTGCGTCGACAGGCGCTGGAGGATGAGCGCTGGCGCCGGGAGCAGCTGGAACGGCGACTGCAGGACGAGACTGTGCGGCGGCAGAAGCTGGTGGAGAAGGAGGTCAAGCTGCGGGAGAAGCACTTCTCGCAGGTGTGAGGCGGGCTGCCACCCCCTCTCCCAGCACAGCCAGTGAGGCACACCCAGCTCCCTGCTGATGTCCCAGGGTCCCATTGGGGGGATGTGGCTCTTGTCACTGCTGGTGGGCTTTGCAAGGCTGTGTTGCTTTTCCAGGCTCGTCCCCTGACGCGGTACCTCCCCATCCGCAAGGAGGATTTCAACCTGCGGCTGCACATTGAGTCCTCAGGTCACAGCGTTGACACCTGCTACCACGTCATCCTGCTGGAGAAGATGTGCAAGGGCTACCTGGTCAAGATGGGTGGCAAGATCAAATCTTGGAAGAAGCGCTGGTTTGTCTTTGACCGCATGAAGCGCACCCTTTCGTACTACGTGGGTGAGTCCCTGTGCTGCCTCGCACCCCCTCCCCATGCCATCGCCCACGGTCGACAACGGTTCCCTCTCTTGGGCAGATAAACATGAGACAAAGCTGAAGGGTGTCATCTACTTTCAAGCCATTGAAGAGGTTTACTATGACCACCTCCGCAGTGCTGCAAAGGTGAGAGCTGGGCACTGCCACTGCTTTGGTGTCTGCCGGGAGTCCCCGTGGCCATCCCCATTCTCCTGCATTGCCTTTTGTCATGTGGGTAGGAGACAGCAGAGCAGTTTGTGCCAGGGATGCTCCTGGTCCTTGGCCCCTAATGGTGCCAGCTCCAGAGTGCTAAGGGCAGGACCCCAGTGCTGGGCTTTGCAGGGGGACAAGCGGGGGATTGCTGCTGCTCGGAGGGGGCCAGAGCACTGATTCTGCTTTCCACTGCAGAGCCCCAACCCTGCGCTCACCTTCTGTGTCAAGACCCACGACCGCCTCTACTACATGGTGGCACCCTCAGCTGAGGCCATGCGCATCTGGATGGACGTCATTGTCACCGGGGCAGAGGGGTACACCCAGTTCATGAACTGAGGGGGATGCTGCGCACCCCAGATCCACCACTTGGACAGACTCCTGAGCATCCCAAGCAGTGAGGAGCTCCTGGGGGGACCATGGTGCCTCCTGCACCTCATGCCAAGGGCTGTGCTCACCACAGTCGTGGACCTCCATTGGGCCCATGCTGGGTGTTACCAGCGTTGCCTGCTCAAGCAAGGGAATAAGTTTTTATATGTTGACTTTTTAAAAACAAATTTTATTGGAAAAATATCAAAGTGCTGAAATGTAAAAAGCTGCCAAAGACCTGCTGGGGCCCAAACTTTCTGCCTTGGGGAGGTGCTGGATTTGAGACTGATGCTGATAGTTGCTGCCATAGTGTTCCAGGGAAGGGGATGGTGAGGCTGTGCTGTGCCACCAGCTGGCCCCAAGCGACCAGGATCCCCCACTGTGGTGGACTCAGACCCCTCTTCGTAAGCCTTTTATAACTCCGGATCGTTGTCCCCCTGTGCCGGGGCTAGACGGGGACTGCGGTCCGGGCTGCCCAGCCATAAAGCATTTTGTTAACCAGGCTGTGACTTCTGAGTGGCCTCTGGACTGGCAGCACGTTCCAGACAGACCAGAGCCTGCCCCTGGGCTCTGGGGAGAGGACGGGGGGCACTGGGCAGGGGCCCCTGGCGGGGTCACTGGGAGTGAGCTCAAGGGCACGGGATCGTGCACAGGAGATGGTGGGAGCGCAGGAAGGCACAGGACCCACTAGCGGGAAAAGACTGGAACACGGCGACGGGAAGAGGCCAATGGAAGTGGCACAGCCCGCGGAAGGGGCGGGGCTGGGCCAGAGGCGGGGCTGGGGACGGGCCGTGCCGAACCGAACCCGAGCCGTGCCGAACCGGAGACGAGTCGAGCCCAAAGCGGGCCTGAGTCGGGCCGAGCCGCGCGGAGGCGAGGCCGGGACGGGGTCTGGGGGCGTGGTTTGACGCGGGAGCGTGATTTGGTGGCGGCTGGGCCGCGAGGCCCCTCTCGGTCGTCAGGGGGCGCAAACGGTGCAGGCGGATCGCACGTAGCTCGGTTGCCGTGCGGCGCGCGCGCGCAAGCGCACGCGTGATGCCGGAACGCGCCGCGCTCAGGCAGGTCCCGCGCGGCCCCGCCCCCAGCACTCTCGGCCAATGGGGCCGCGGCTCCCGTTCGTGATCGTTTCCGGCTTCCCCCGACGTGGCCCAATGGGCGCGCGCGCGCCGCGAGATTGGCGCGCGGGGCTGGCCCTGGTGGCC
>WBMZ01015373.1:0-35304 GCA_013400975.1 Atrichornis clamosus
GCCCGCCGCCGCGTCCCCTCCCCGGCCGGCGGGAGGCGGCGGTTCTCCCACGCCGCCCGCTTCATCCCCTGCTCTGAATCTCTGCCCGTCGGCCGATCTGGGGAGAAACGGGGAGGGGGTACGTCCCCTCGCACTTTCTTTTTCACCCACTTCTTTTTTTCCACCCTTTTTTGCCTTCCCTCCATTACGCCCCCCTCCTCCCCAGTCCGTTTCTCCTCCATCGGGGCTCTTCGGCGGCCATGCGGCCGGTCCCGGGCGAGCGGCTCTAACTCGCCTCCTCGCCCGGATGGCCCCCCGGAGCCGCGGGCGGATGGAGCCGAGCTACGTCGTGGGTATCTGCTGCCTGGTGCTGCTGGAGCCGGGCCGGGTGTGGAGCGGCGAGCCCAGCACCGGGGCGCCCGGGGAGAGCAGGAACAGCAGCCAAGCACCGCCGCCGGAGACCACGGCGCCCGCGCCCACCGGAGCGGCACCAGCCGGGGGGGACCGCTGCCGCGGGTACTACGACGTGATGGGGCAGTGGGACCCACCGTTCAACTGCAACGCCGGCATCTACCAGTACTGCTGCGGGACCTGCGGGTACCGCTTCTGCTGCCAGTTCAAGCCCGGGCGGCTGGACCAGAGTGGCTGCTCCAACTACGACACCCCCAACTGGGTCAACACGGGCCAGCCACCTGCCCGGGTAGACGAGACCCCCGAGGACCCCACTCGTGACAAGACCAACATGATCGTCTACATCATCTGCGGTGTGGTGGCCATCATGGTGCTGGTGGGCATCTTCACCAAGCTGGGCCTGGAGAAGGCACAGGGTCCCCAGACAGAGATGACCGTCTCCAGGTAAAGAGGTCTGGTCCCCCACCTTCCCCGCTCCATCTCCCCATGGGTGGCAGCTCATGTTCCTAGCCCATTGCCCTGGCTTCACCTTGGGACTGCCAAGAGCGTGAGGTGATCCCCAAAATCCCCGTCCCAGCATGCTGAGACATTAGGGGGTGGGTTGGCTGCAGCCCCCCAACCTGTCCTGGTAGGGAAGACTGCCAGCCAGCACAGCCTCCATGAGAAGGGGGGGTTGTACACCCATCTCCTCTCAAAATGACCTGCTCTGTCTCTTGAGGAGGCATGTCCCTGTCTCAGGAGTGCCAACCCATCAGCAGTGGGGTGGGTGACAGGTGAGCTATAGGATGTGGCTTTCCCCCCCAACAAATCTGTAGTTTCCAATGTCCAAGTAAGCTGAGACTGGGTCTGACTATGTGTGAGGTGACTCTGAACTGCAGTCGCCTTGGTCTCAGCCTTGCTGGCAGTACAGGAGGAGAGGAGGTGGCAGACAGTTCCACCGTGGCTGCTGTGCCAGCTCAGTGTGCATGTGTGCACACGTGTGCACACGCGTGTGTGTGTGCATGCGTGGGTGTGCTCTGAGGTCTGCTCTGTGCACCAGGGTGGAACATCGCCCTTGCAGGGGGCATCCACACTTTACACCCCCTGCAGCTCACCCTCCAGCAGAAAGTTGGGCAACATCTTCCTGGACCCCACGCCCTGTGGCTCCAACCCCTGGCTATTCAGCCTGCTCCTGGGGCTGAGCACAGGGTTGGCGGAGGGAAGGTCAAGGTGTCAGACACATTTTGGCCTTGGGAACCCCTTGCATCTCCTCAAACTCCTGTGCTGCTGCCGTGGCTGTCAGTCCATCTTCCCCTCTCCCTCCCACTGCCCATACGTGCTTCTCTCTCTATTTTGGGGCTCTACTTTGCATTTTCCCAGTGAGGACATTAAGCCTGGAGAGAAACCCATTTTCATGCCATTTTGTTAAGGGATTTTAGCTTTTAAAAAAAGAAAAAGCAGAGCTGGTGGAAATTATTACATTGGGATGATCAGGGAGCTGTCCTGATTGCAACCCCCAGCACCGACACACTGTCTCCTTCCCCTGGGGCACCCTTCTTCCCCTGCCCGTTTGGGACTTAGGCAGCCACTGGGTGCTGCACCCCAAATCCAAATCTGCCGCACCCCTTCCCCAGACCTATTTCTTGCACTCATCCAGGGGAGTAGAGGTTGACCACCCTTGGTTGAAGGAGGGTCATATTGAGGCATAGAGGAGGGTCACAGGACCCTCCTGAGACACGAGACGCAGTTTTGGGGGGATCCACGCTCTGCCCCCCCCTCGGCAGGGAGCCTGGCTGTGTGCTGCTGCGTGCCCGCGCCTCCCACCGTGTTGCCTGAGGAAGTGCTGGCACCTTGACAGGATCAATACGGCCTCCGCCAGCCTCCTGATTCCCCTTCCACTCGCCTGCCGCTGAGTCTTTTTTTGGTCATCCCCCCCACATCTCCGGGGAAGGAGATACTGTGCTTGGGGAGGGCTCAGACCCTGGGACACCCAGACCCAGCTCCTGATCCCCTGCCATTGGGTCTTGCCTTCTCCCATCACCAGATGTTGGTGGGACTGCTGCCACCCACCAGGGGCTCTTTTCTGTGGGTGGCCTCAATTCTGCACTGCCAGAGCCATGTTTTTCCCCATGTCCCCTGCTCCCTCTTGCTCATGCATGCCTGAATTTTCCCAATGAGTTTGGGGAGATAGGTGCTTGTTCTCCCTAAAGCTATAGATCTTTTGGGCACTAGCACATAGACCAGAAGGTGTTTTCCTCACCCACCTCCGTGGGACAAAATCAGAAGGGCATCTCCATCACTGCAGAAGTCAGAAGTCTTGCCGTCTTACGTGCCCTGTGTCCTTCTGTGTAAGCCACGAGCAGCTCCGGTTCCACAGGAATGGTGACTGGCAAGCCCTGGCAGGGCAGGAGCGGTACATCAGGTGCAGAGCCCCAGGAGCCAGGCAAGGCACCAGGCTGACATGACTTCCCAGGTGCTGGCTGGGCTGATGGAGACAGTGCCAGAGGCTGGGTACGTGGCATGGACATCCAAAAAGGGACACTGTCACCTCCATTCCACCGTGTATCTGGGCACCTGGTGCAATATGTTTTGTCTTGGTGCCTCTGAGAGAGCAGGGCTATTTCTATCTGCATTGCCACTCTACCCACGCATGGCCCAAGGCATGGGCAGTGCCACCTCGCCTCTCTCCCGGTGCCTCAGGTAGGAGCTTCTCATTTGCTCCTTGGGCACCGCATCATGGCCTTGGGCCAGCTCCCTGTTGCATTGTCGTCTTGGTTTCCATTCATAACCCGCCCTCCCGCTGGGGTTTTTCCACTCCTGGGGTACGTTTCATGCTGCCCTGGACAGCTCCCACCACTGCTGCTTGCAGGTTTCCTACTTGGGGGCTAAGGTCAACCACTTCTGCACCTCCAGATGTTGTTATGGTTCTGATCCTGGCCCAAATCCAGGAAGAGTGACCAGGTGCAAAAAGTCCATCAGCTCCTCCCCGATGGAGACATTTGAGTCCGTTTCCAGCTTGTCCTGAGACCCCCACACTTTGGCCACCTCCAACATATCTTTGTCTCCTCACAGCTTTGGCTGCTGGTCCACCCAAGGAAGTGGGTGCCCAAGTGACTGCCGCTACCTGTTTTGTCCTCCCCTCCTCATCCGCCTTCCTCCTGCAGGGCCTTATGGCAGATCCCGCAATCCCCTCTCCTTCCTGCTCAGCTCACTCTTGGCATCTGTCCCCGCCACTTGCTTAGCCTGGCCAAACCCTGTGTTGAGTCAGGAACACCTGCCTGTGTTTTTCTTCAGTCCCCAGATCTCCGGAGATGTTGGTTCCTTGGGGGCCGCCAGGATCTGTCTGTGCCCATTGCATGAGAGTGAGCACGTGCTCTGGACCTCTACTAAAAAATACTCCTGGGTGGGGGTTGCAAAGTTATAGCTGGTGTGAACAATCCTATGGAAAGAATTGGGCAAGGAGCAGCCTCCTAGGGAGTAGCGGGGATTCTGGAGGGGGCAAAACAACTGTCAGGAGCAGATGCCCTGGCAGCTGCAGTAGATGAGTGTGCAATGCTGGCTTTTCACTCCCTGGGTCTCCCCATGCTATTTGGATTTCCCAAATTTGGCCCCACTGTGCATCCAACTGTGTTGGGTGTTTCTCTGGCAATGCTGAAATCTGTGGCCATGCAGTCGATGTCCACGGTAGCAGGTAGTGGTGAAGACCTAGAAAAAGTGTCTGCAGGCAGCATGGTGTTCTGTCACAAGCTGCCCTGGCTCTCTGAGGGACGAAACAGGATCTGCTCCAGCAGGGAAGGAGACCCAGAGGTCTGTCCCTAGACTGAAAGTAATGTTCAGGGAGGTTCACTTCCACTTTGCCCAAGCTCCATTACCCACCACTGCAACTCCAGTTTTGCAAAGACACCTTGCTAACCCCACGCCTTCCTGAGCATCCCTGAGTATTGTAGCTCCACCAGGCACGTGTCTCACAGTGCCCGTGCTGCTCAGTTGCATGGATGGGCACCCCCTGCCCTGAGCAGACAGACTGTAAGCTGTGGGAAACGTCTCCCTCAGGAGGTGAAGATGACTCTCTGGCTGGGCGCAGAGGTGGTGTAACTGGCTGGGGTGCCAGCCCACCTGCAGCTGGAGTGTGCTCTGTGCCTCCTGCAACGCTGCACCTCTGCTCCAAACCTCATCGTCCTGCTCATCCAGTGGCTGCCACCTTCTGTGTCCCCTCCAAGGGTTCACTCCAGCTCAGAGTAGTGTCACTTCACCCATCACTCCATCATCTCCCCTCTCTTCTGGAGTCTGTGCTCCTGTCTTCTCCCATTGTTCCCTGCCCCCTCGCCCAGGGCTTGCAGCCTCTCTCCTGTTGGACTTGCCAGGTATGGGGCTTGGGCCTTCAAAAAGTGAGTCAGCCCCTGGTCTAGGCTGCTCTGCCAGGTCAGTGTCCTGCTCCCACTTGGGGACCTCCCTTGGGGACAGCTCAGGAGCACTGAGTGCTACATGCATGGCTCCTGCCGTGAAGCTCTTTTGGCCTCCATCATTCTCGTTCCTGGATCTGCCTCTGCACTTGGTCTCAGGGCTCGCACCAGGCTAGTTTGGGGCATCTTGGTTGCACCCCTTAGCAGAACTAGGCTTGCCACAGCAGTGGCTGCATGCCTGCACAGTTGCTGTGCTCAGGCAAGCTGGGTGGCAAGCAACCCTCACACATGGCCTCGTGTACTTCACATCCATGGCTGTGGTGTGGGTGGAAACCTCAGCAGTGCTATTCATTAGGGCTTTTTGCAGATGAGCAGTGTAGGTATACAACCACATCTGCTCTCCATTCCCTTCCTCCATCTGCACCCCAGAGTCATCTTGGTGCCACAGACCACCAGGTGACCTAGGCACATGTGGCCTGACCTTCCTCAAGCCCCCCAGCCACAGGACCAGGCTGGGGCTCACAAAACCCCCGAGATTCAGTGAGACAACGGCTCCTCAGTAGTGTCACTCTCCATGTCCACCTTCACTGCACTGCACCACCTGGGGATGAGGCAGGGAAGGGGGTGCAGCCCCTGAGAGCCCTGGCCAGTGGTACCACTTGTGGTGCAAGGGCAGGGTGAATTCGGATGTTGCTGGTGCTGAGGACTCGTACACGCTTCTCACCTTAGCAAAATAGCTCATTAATTGTCCCTCGAGCCGTTGTTGTTAATTGTTATCGTCCACACGCCCTGAGCAGTCAGCACAGAGGGCACGTTTATGAGAAAGAGCATTGATGGATTTATGTGGAGAGAAGTCACAGATAAAGGATTGCTCAAGCTTCATAAATAGACCCGAGGAAAAGAAAAAATTTAAAAAATAGGTCAAATCACATTGAACTTCCTGTTGAAACAAGCCTGTTTGAGCGCTGGCCCCGGGGACAGGCAAGAGCAGGCAGCGTCCAGTGGGGAGGGGGCTGGTGAGCAGTGCACCCCAGGGAAGGTGGGAGCTGACAGGGCAGCAGCTCCCCGGGTTGACAGCCTACACCCATGGCCTTGGGGGACCTGCCTCCCCCTGCCCTGCCAGGGCACAGCCCACCGCCTGCCCAGGCTTGTGCCCCGAGTTTCTCTGAGTGCAGCATCTGTGGCCTGAACCCTGGTTGGGTCAGTCCACTGCAGGAGGGTTTCTGGGGAGGTGCAGGGTTTGAATAGCTGCAGGATGGAGATGCCACAGCCTCCCCAGGCAGCCTGGTCAAGCATTTAACCACTCCTGCAGGGAAAAAAGGTTGTTTCTTCTGTTTAAACAGTTATTTCCTGTGTTTCTGCTTCCATCCTCCCTTCAGATACTGATATACATTGATAAGATCCCCCAGAGCCTTCTCTTCTCCAGGCTGAACAGTTCCAACTCTCAGCCTGTCCTCATATGAAAGATGCTCCAGTCCCATCTTTGTGTCCCCTCCATGGACTCTCTCCCGTGCATCCATGCCTCTCCTGTACTGAGCTGGAGCCAGCACTCCAGGTGTGCCCTCACCAGTGCCGAGCAGAGGGGAAGGATCACCTTCCTCAGACCTGCTGGCAACACTTTGCCTAATGCAGACCAGAAGACCATTCAGTGCCTTTGTCCCTCGTTTCAATTCATTTGGCTCTATCAGGGTTCTCGTGGGCCATCTGGAGATGAAGTGATCCCAGAGTGATTGCTACCCAAAACTTCCCAAGAATGATATTGAAATTAACCCAAAGGGCAATTGATCCTTCCTTGTAACTTTGCTCTTGCCCCTGCCCTGTGATGTTGACGTTTCCTCAGGGTCCCACAAGCACACACACCCTCCAGGCACAATACACTGCTTTCCCCCTTGTTCTTACTGCTTTTCCTGTCAATTCCCCGCAATGCGTTCACCGGGTTTTTGAGCACTCCGGTGCCATGAGCTGACATGTCTACCAAGTCAGGATTATTCCCCCCACTTCTTCTCCAATTTGCATTTATGCATGTTGAGTTTAATCTGCTGTTTTATCGTCCAACCACTCGCTAACCGTCAGCTCCTGCCACAGCTCACGGTGTGCGTCTATGAGCCAGCCAGAGCCTTCGAGGCGCGAGGCATGCTGACAGTGAGCTGAGGATTAGTGAGCCAAAAAAAGCCCTGAGTGGACACCCCTGCACTCTTGCAGTCATGCAGAGATGGTCTCTGCAGGAGACATGGTGTGTCTTCTCACCACAAAGCCCTGCACCAGCAGGAGCATCCCATCCTGTCCCAGCACTAGGTGCCAAAGGCTGCAGTGGCACGTGGGTATGTCCTGCTCCAGCACTGCCAATGTGCTCCCTCTGTCACTCGTGGTGTACTCTGCTCTGGCACCACCAGCATGCTTTTCTCTAGCATCACTGGTGTGCCCCGCTCTGGCACTGCCAGTGTGCCCTGCTTCAGCACCGCTGCTGTGACCCACTCTGGCACGTCCAGCACTGCCAGCATGCCTCACTCTGGCATTGCCAGTGCGCTGTGGTGGGACTGCAGCATCTCCGTCCATGAATGTTAAACGAAATAGGGCTCTATCTTATGTAATGGTGTTTAATGTTTAATGCTGTTACTTACAAGGAGGGCGTTATGCACAGACAGCGCCTGCGCCGGAGGCTGCCACTCGTTTATTTCCTTCCCCGAAGGGGCGCCAGTGGCCTCTCTAATCCCTTCCTTGGGGTCTTTTCTGTTTCAGAGGGACTCGAGTGGAGGTGTTTCCTCCTCTTCCCTGCTCCACCAGGCTCTTGCTCCGGGGGAGCATCCCAGAGGTGTTGCTCCAGCTTCCATTAGATCAGTTTCCCGTCTCAGTTCATCGTACCCTTGCAGCCTGCTCCAAGCCATGCACGTCCCTCACGACCCTTACCCATTGCTGCCCCTGGCTCTGGGAGGGCTCAGCCCCAGCCAGATCCCAATTAACAGTTAGAGGGGCTCACTAGTACCCTGCAAAAGCTGGATTAGGAGCCTGGGTGTGCTTCTTGCTCCCAGCGGCTCTTTTCTAGCCCCAGGCTGCCTGGCTTTGCCTTCAAAGAGTGAGGTTCAGGGCTGGGATACATTAGGAATCCTTGGGGAGCAGGATATTGATCTAACAGCCTTTCACCCCCTCTACAGGACACTAACAGATCTGCTGAAGCAGCCGGGCCACAGCCCCTCTGAGAACATGGACAGCCTCATGGGGGGTGTGCAGGTCCCACTGGGTGAGGGGCTGGCCCGGGGGCCCCCCAGAAACAGCACAGGTAAGGCGTTGGCATGGCAAGGAAAAATAAGTTCCCTTAATAAGGCAGTGGGATGGTGCAGCCTGTGGCTGAGTCCCCACTCGTCTTTGTCCCTCCAGACAAGCCACCCTTGAACAACGCAGTGGCCATTGCCCCCTCACTGGGGCGGCCCCACAGCCACGGCAAGCGCCTGCCGCTGGCCAGCAGCCTGGCCCTGTCAGCCCCGGACTACACTTCCTACACCACCCTTAAGGTTGGAGGTGAGTGCCGCTGCCGTGTGGGGTGGGATAGCGGCTGGGGGGATGCACCCTGTTGACCCCAAAAGACAAGTGGGGAAGGGCACAGGGCTCACAGAGGGGCACGGGCAGGACAAGCATCCCAGTTTCCCAGTGTTCCCAGGGTGGCTGCTCACGGCAGAAAGTCTGCAGCTCCTCCACTGCTCCACCAGCCTGCTGTGCTCTCCCGCCAGTCAGTGCCCAAAGTCCCCCGTGGATCCACTACACTTCCCAGACAATCAGCACCCAGGATCCCACACAGACCTGAAGCACTCCCCACCCCATCAGAGCTCAGGATCCACATGGACACACGCACTGTCCAGCAATCCGTGCTTAGGATCCCCCAAAAGCACTACGTAGCCAATTCATGCCAAGATCTCCCCGCTCCACAGCCAATCAGCACCCAGGATCCCTCCCACAGCCCATCCCACAGCCCATCCCCTCCTTCACCACTGCACCCTCCCTGGTCTCCCCCGTGCCAGCAGAAGGAGGAGTCCCTGGAGGGGTGACACTGCACCCCTGTCCCCACAGAGAGCGCCACCGAGGACTTCTACAGGCGGTTTGGGGGGCTGGAGCCAGCCCCCGCCAGCACACTGCCCTTCCCACCCGAGACGCCGGTGCTCGCCGAGGGCTGCCCCCTGCCCAAGGCCAAGGGCCCCAAGCTGCCAGGGGGTCTGGCCTTCCCGGGGGGCTGGGAGGGGGGCCCCCATCGCGGCCCCCGGCGGCCGGGCCTGGCCACTCTGCGCCCCGAGGGGCCACTCGAGCCCTTCGGCCCCTCCACCTCGCTGTACGGGCAGCACCCTCGGCACCTCGCCACCAACAGCAAGACCGAGGTCACCGTCTGACCATCTGGCCACTGCCATCGGGGGCACCACCGCAGCAGAGCATCATAGGACCTACACAACCTGCGATGCTGGCCAGAGTGGGAGATGCGCCGTTCTTCCTGCCCCCAGGGTTGGGGACTGCGGAGACGCGCCTTCCTTCCTGGCCCCAGGGATGGGGACTGCCAGCTGCACTTCGCCTTCGAGGAGGCACTGGGAACTCATCTGGGCAACAAGTTTCAGGTGTTCAGCCCACCCCCAGAAGAGGCTGAGCTGGGGGCACACTGGCAGAGCAGTACCCTGCTCAGGGGATGGGGGCCAATGCTGGACAGACTGGGAACAGATTCTATTGGGGCAAGGCACCTGCATCTAGCTCCTCTGACTAGGTGCAGGGAAGAGCAATGGACTCAAAGCACCATCCCCATGCTGCCAGCAAAGCCCAAGCAGCCCCTTTCTCTCCCCAGCCTCCTCCCCTCCCCACTGCCCCAGCCTCCACCTTGTCAATAAATAACACATTAAAATGTATGGCCTTGGTATGGATTGGCTGGGGGATTTCACACTGCTCACAAAACCCCAGGACCTTCTCCAGGGGCAGCAGGGTGCAAAGCCCAGTCCCCCCCCCCCAGGGCCTAGGAAACCCCCCCGAAGGGGGACATGATGGGAATACAGCTTCCAGGGCTAACTGCAAAGCCCTCTGAGCAGCTACACAAAAAACATATCTCCTCTGTCTGAATTTTAATGGTTCTGACAGAGTTTTACCAGGGGGAGCAGAAAAACAAAGAGATGGAGCGAAAGGACATTGTTCTAAAGCAAGGTCAGGTAACAGCCTTCCTCCCACAGAGAAGCTCCTAAAATTGCAGCTTCTGGCCCAGCTCCACGTACTTGACTCTGCTCAAGCCATCATTCTCTTGACTTGCTTCCAAAGGAGCACAGAGACACCACACTTGCTCCACCAAGGGACCACCCTCCATTGCAAGCCCTAGAGTTCTGTTCTCCAGGTTATCCAGACAAAGGACTAACAGCTTCCCGAGGCGCCTGTGAGGTTTTATGTCTCTGGACTTTTCAGGCTCACCTCTACTTAAGAGCAGCTGTTGGGTGGGATGTTGGGCTAAGAGAAAGAGGGCAGGTGGGAGGTGGTGGTAACATTCGTCTTTATTAGGTAGTAGATGCTCAGGAGCCCTGGAACAGGATTTTCAGACAGAAGGTATGTTCCCTGGGGAATCTCCCCACCACCAGTTGCATCTCGTATCACAAAGCATCCCTACTCTGAACTCCATGTGGATAAATAGACTTTCTTCACATAATCCATAAAACAATTTCCTCCTATCCACAAACAAAAAAGTTACAGTATATACACACACATATAAAAAAAGTTGTAGGGACAGATGGACAGCAAATTTATAAACAGTGTAGAAAAAACAGGGCAAAGATCCCTTGCCCTGGAGGGGGCAGAGACATACCAGCCATGCTAGGACCCTCGGTGGATCATGCTATTCACTACCTGGGTTTCAGCCCAACAGCCTCTCCCAGCTCCTGGCCCAGCCAGCACTCCCTGCAGCCCAGCCCCCAGGGCTCAGACCACCATTAGTGACCACCATTAGAAACCTCAGCATCACTGCTTTCCCAAAGCTTACTTCCCATTTTACTAAAGCACAAAACTTCCCACATGTTGCACGCAGATCTGAAGAAATGCAAAATAACTCAGAGGTTGCCACAGGCGAGGAGTTTCTGTATTTTTGGGAAAAAAACCCCCCATGACCAGGAAGACAGCATGAGAGCTACCAAAAAGGACAAAAATCAGGAGGAGGCAATCCATCCCCCAAAACAGGATCACTGATAAGCTAGGAAACTTGGGAATGGGCAGTCAAAATGTGTACAAACCCAAGAGCTGTTCTGCATACTTAGGATACCCGCTCAAAGCCAGAGCTGCTGCCACCAGAGCATCCCCTACATTGATCAGACACTCTTGAGAGCAACCTTTTCCCCCCTCAATGAGCTCCCCCTCCAACCACTGACTCTGGGAAGAAAGGGACACTCCTGCCAGTCGGACAACAAGCTGAGCCATTGCAGCTGAGTGTCACCCAGCTATTCCCCAAATAAAGTGGGGGAGGGAGGTAAACACCTTCTGATCCCCACACTTTTGTTCACAGCTACAGACCACAATCACTGGGAATAGGCTTTGATAGGAGACAGGTTTCTCCTGGCCCCAGTTTCCATCTTCATGAAGCTGGGCAACTCCAGGACTAGAATTACCTGTGTTCAATTGCTGCAGCACATTAAATGCCCCTCCTAGATGCCAAAAAATCCTCTGCAAAGGGAGACCACAAGCCCCTATCTTTCTCCTCTCATTTTGAAGGAACTCATGCCTCTCTGCAAGAGCTGGATACATGTAAAAGCTTCTTGCAAAACAGTCCAAGTTCTGTGTTTGCAGGAGTTGGGCAGTACAGGCTCGACTGGGACGGGATGGGTCTGGACTGCTGCCTGTATCTAAATGCTTCTATCTGCCAACGTGGAGAACATGCCGGCTGCACACAGCGAGGAACAGCGATGCCCGCTTGCCAAAGGCTGGTTTCCACATTTGCACACGTGAGAGGGCAACCACTTTGCACTTCTTTGGAGAGATGCAACAGGAAAGGCAGAGAGAAAGAGGGCAAACCGTTCCCTCCGTGTCCCAAATCCGCTTCCCCCTCTTGAAAAGTCACAGGCAATTAAACACCTGCAAGTCAAACTGTTCAGAATAGCAATGGTAACGAAGTTGTGAGACTTACACCCTGAACCAGTGCCTCCCAAATCCTGCAGGAGCTGTTGAGCAGTTGGAGAAGGTAAGGAGAAACACCTGAAGACAAGTTCTGGGACTGGGAGTTGAGTAAAATAAAAAAACCTGTTTCTAAAAATTGTTTCTGCATCAACAAAAAGGCACCAGAGAAGCATTCACCCTTCAAGCCAAGTGCAGGGCACAACACGTCCACCTCTGCTGCCACCCAGCATCAGATGACCAGGGATGCCAAGGTCTTCTACTAGGCTCTGCTTGTTGCAGGCTGCTACAAACCCACGCCCTGCTGAAAACCAGAGGCAGCTATCACAGGAAAAGACGCATGAAGCAGAGAGGAAGGAAAATCTCCTGCATTGTTCCCCATGCTTTTGTAAAGCCACAAACACTCCTATAAAAAAACCTGTATAAAAACCGTAGAGAAATTTTCTGGGCAGTACTGGCCCCAAGTGATACTCCCAGAGCACCTAGGTAAGTTGGGTCTAGGGGGCTTCAGTTTCCTGACACACAAACTCAAGTGCCTTCCCCTCTCGTTTGGGAACAGCCTCAGGCCCCAGCAGCCCCGTGGGACAAGGCTTGAGCAGATCCTCTGCTCTCCCCAAAGATTTCTTTCTGCAGAGGTGTTTGGAAAGGGAACAAGATACCCCTGAGGACAGATACGGGATGTGCCACTTCTCCATGCCATGGGCTTGTGGGCTTCTCTCCCAAGCAGGGATGGGTGATTCGTGTCAGGGCAGCACTTCCCAACAGCCCCAGGCATAGTGACAATAAACCACAACTAGACAGATTCCTGCTGCAGCGCCTGAGAAAAAGCAAGGAGACTAATAGAGCTAAACCTGGGGCAAGTTTAGAAAAAAAAAAACCAACCAAACCCAAAACCCTCCCTCCCTCTCCCACCCCATCATGACCCCAGCAGCACAACCCTAACCTAGCACTTTTTCTAAGCTCTGGAAGGAAAGTCCAGGCTGATGGTCAACCGGGCTGTCTTTGCGCAAAGTGGCCCCACGGCTGCGTTAGGAGGCAGCGATGGCCGTGCCCCCACTCAGCTTGACGATCATCTGCTGGCAGTCACTGCAGGAGCGCTTGTCCCCCACTTTCTCCAGGGTGCGGGCAGCCTCAGCGAGCAGGACTGCTCGCTGGCCCGGGGAGGACAGGAAGGAGAGGGGCAGATGGCGGCAGGCCAGCAGGATGGCCGTGGCTCGCTCCCTTTGGCCCGGCAGCGTGTCCAGTTCACCTACATGCAAACAGGAAAGAGAGAAAGCTCACAATAAAGCTACCACAGCTACCACAATAGAACACAGGCACCTCTGGCCGGCATTCCCTGGCTGAGCCAAAAGCAGGGGGCACCCTGAGGGTCTTTAGCTAGCAGAGAACACTCTTAGCTAAAGCCAGGTAGGAACTGTCAGCCCTGTTCTCTACAGAGACAGTTCCTTTAATTTCCATAGGCTCATCCCAGCACTAGCACATGCATTTGCCTGTTCCCTTATATACTCCATTTTTTTGCTTTTCCCTTTAGAATTCCCAGCTTCTGCCTTTGCACTGACTGCCCCAAACCCCAGACTGCCAACTTTTGTGCATGTGTAGCTTCATGGAAGCAAATGTTTTCCAGTCTGCTCACCAACACCTCCAGCCCAGGGCTGGCAGCTCACCCTTAGCTGGCTTGTAGAGAACATGGCAGAAGCATTGCCTTGAGCCACAGGCTGATGGAGCTCATTATCCTGACACAGGAGAAGACACTGCCAGTTGTATCCGTGCCCCCACACCTTGCCCAAGCTCCCTCCCAGCCCCACAGGTCATTGCCTGGGCCCCAGGGCTGACCTTGTTTGCTGCTCTGCGGCGTGCGTCGCCTCAGGCTGTGCTCCAGCAGCTGGTGGGTGCGGGTGGGGCTGGCACCCGCCATCAGGCGCACCGTGGCCTCGTGGAGGAAGACCTGGAAGGGAAGGCAGGATGGAAGATGGGAGGTGGGCTGGCACAGGGGCAACGCTGTGGCTGAACTGACAATGGCTGAACTTGTGTCATATCTCAGCTGTGGCATTTCAAGAGCAGAGCACTGACACCTTGACAACAGAGACCCATTTCCATGCTCCTCCCTCATCTTTCCACCTGTCTCTGGCAAATTTGCAGGTCAGGGCAACCATGAGGAGGGGAAAAAAAAAAAAAAATTGACACCTAACTGTGAGTGGCCTGAATAGGGGGAGGATGGAGAGCTGGGAACAGGGTAGAAAAATCTGAGTGCAAACCTCGGCACTGTGGTCCAGGCAGGCTTCTCAACCCAGGCTGCCAGTGCAGTGCTTTGATAACAGCAAGAAACTTTGAAATCCAGAGTTTGGACAATACCAGGACAACTCTCTTGTCCAAGTATTAGACTATACTTCTTCTACAGAGGCCTAAAACTAGATAAACTGAACATAACAGAAGGGGGAAAATGCCCAGAAAAGCACCCGGGGCTCTACATATGCAGAACATATCTGACCCTCCAGCTACTCAGGAGAGCCAACATGGCAGAGGAAGCCTCCTTCCATGCTCCCCAAAGGGACAGACCTGGTCTGAAGCCATCTTAAGGGACAGGATGCCACAGTATTTGGCAATACACGTGCTGGTAATTTTCTATGAAGAAACTAAAGTGGATGCTTCCCTACATGCACTGAACTCCCCCAGGAGCCTCCCTCATCACCCACTAACAGAAAGTATGGAGGCTGCTAGCGGCAGAGCATCCCACCCCAAGTGTCCAAACCACTCAAGCCCACGTACACCCTATGTTTCCAAGGGCGGCAGCTTCCCATCACCCCCCGGGAAGGGCTATAGGTAAGCTGGAGGTGGAGTGGGCCAGAGGGGCGAGCCATCACCTTGCGGTAGGCGGGTCTGAAGCTGTGGGCCAGCTTGCGCAGGCTGCCAAGGTCGCGCTGGAAGCCCGTCAGCTCGGGGGCCGAGGCGTGGTAGGTCTCACCCAGTGCCTGGCTGGCGTTCGCCTGCTTCTGCCACAGGCTGGTGCGGAGAGAGAGCAGCAAGTCACAGGCCAGCAGCTGGATCATCTGCAAGAGCCAGGGTGCCCGGGCACACATGCTTAGTAACACATACCACTGGGTGAGGAGCAAGCTACATGGCTGTTGACATGGCCCATGGGAAGGCAGCCACAGCACCTCCTGCCCCCCTGGGGGGCTATCCTGTCCTCCCCACTGGGTCACCCCACCACAGTGCACCAAAGGGAGCAGGGCTTTGCCTTTTGCCCAAGCAGCATCTCTCAACCAAGAGGTCAAGACAACATGTGCCAAAGGGATATCGCACCAATGTCACATGCCCTTGCTAGCATCTTTCCGCTGGGATCAATGCTAACGAGTACAGACTGATCCCATGAAAATGCAGCCTTCTGCAAAGGCTCTCCTGCCCAAACGGTGACACTAACTAGTGGAAAACAGCAGAGACAGCCTTGCTACCTGCAGAGAAGAAAGAGGCAGTCTTGGCACAGCCGGCAGCGGCTGCCCAAACCCTTTTTCCCCATCTGCTGCTGCCCCCTAGCACCGCTCCCGGCTCTGGGAGGGCTCTGCCTGTGCTGCCGAGCGGAGAGTGCCTCTGTACTGCACTGCAGAAACATTGCACAGTCACTGCCACAACATGCAATGCAACTACAATGCACTACAGCTGCCACCCAGGAACGATGAAAGGGACCAGAACCATGTCCCATATGCCATGGAGGGAGGCTCCAGCTTTACATAATCCTGGAAAGAAGAGAAACAAGCCCCACGCAAACTCAGGAGTAGCACAGCACAGTCACGCTTTTGTGTCAGAGGATTCAAACAATCATGAGTGTGGTCTGCAACAGAGCAGACTCCGTTTAGTGATGTTCTGTTTCATAGGTGTCACCAACTTGACCTGGAGGACAGAGATGGATACTTTCCATCTATGCAGGGCCAAATTTAAACTGGTCAAAGCACCAGAAAGGGGTGACAGCTACTGGCACAAGAGGAGCAAGAGTTGAGACTGTGACCAGGGAGACGATGCTGTACTTGCAGCTCTGCTACCCCATACTGCAGAAGCAGAACAATGTCAATGCCTTTTGCAAGGATAGGGAAGAAGTTTCCCCTCTACTCCCATGATACACAGAATGAATGGAGAAAGCAGCTACAACAGGGAAGTGACACACCTGCAGCAAGACCAACCTCACAACCAAGACAGACCATGTGTTATTCCAGGGCTTATAACTCTTACATTGTTGAGGACAGTGCTGGAGATGCCACTGCTCATGTTGAGGCTGTTCCATAAGTGACTGCTGGCCCTCTCACAGTGACCCAGGGAGCTCTGCTGTCCATCTGCCTTCCCAGACAGCGAGGCCTGCATGGCTTTACACATGTAGAAGGTGGCTTTCACCAGGGCATTCCTGAAAGAGAAAGCATGCTGCTTTCAAGCAATACTGTGTCATGCTACCACAGCATCAGCTTTCACTCTCCCACCTTCAATAGATATCATAATTCCTTAGACAGAAAAAAGATGGCAATTGTTCCTCACCTACACAGACTGCACAGAGAAATGAGAAGAAGCTAACAAAGATTCTTCAGTGAAAAAGAACAGAGATGGTGACACCATCCTTTCCACCAGCATGTGAGTTTCATTTGATTTTGGAAGGTGGAAGACTGTGCAATTAGAACAAAGTCAAAAGACATCCCTAAAAAAGCAACTATGACTGTGGACTTCCAGTCCACAGCTCTACCATCAGTCTGTACGCCTTGACCTACAGACGAACTGCTGAGCACATTGGCACTTGCAGAGCACAAGAGACATGCAGCTCCAGGGCACGGGTAAGTGTGACCCCACAGGACAGCTTTAAGGGAAGGAGTCACTCCTGTTTAGAAGGAGCAGGGCTTTGGAAAGTGTACGAGACCTACGCACTCTGACATTTCCAGTGACTTCGGCATGCGCTCCACTTCTGCAAAATGTGACCTCACAGCTGCATCATCCCCTCTGAGCCAACTGATTGCCATAGCCACGGCTGCTGACCACCACCGGCACACCACGTCGGGACCTGCAAGACAGAATCATAGGCTGCAGCCCGGGAGAGGACACCCTGCTCCCTCCCGCTCGGAGAAGCAGACATGAATCAGGTGCCCTTGCCGGTGCCTTCTGCTGGGATTGATGCTAATGAGCCCAAACTGATCCCATGGGAATGCAGCCATCCGTGTGAATGCTGAAATGTGCTGCAGGAACAGAAAGGAACCTGGCAGCAGGCAAACACCCTACATCTGACTGCAAGCAGAGTTTTGGATGGCATGTTGTATCTTGTCAACAAGACCTTATCCCATCAACTTGTCTAAAAATCTGTTGACTTCCTTCCTGACAGTGATCTCCACTCACCCCCCCAAAGTAACAACTCCACTCATATATACCGTGCCTATTATCTAATCACTATCAAAACAGTAAATCAGGTTTCCTATATCATTTCCTTCATTATTTAACATCTCCTCAAAAACTTCCCAAAGTCTACCTAGGGCCAAAGGACACATGCTCTGCTACTCTGACCTGCTTTTCAATTCCATGATAATATCAACCCAAATACAGACTTCCCTTTATAGCAAAAAACAATCCCTAAAAAAAAAAAATTATCTAGTTTTCCTTCTATGTTTGCTCCACACATTTTAGGTACAGCACAGTTAGTCTGTGTCTAAAGCTACACGAGCAGCTGGTGAACTGCCAGGTGCTGTCTGTACCAACATCAAGCAAGACAAACACTCCAGCAGCCTGCTATCAACCCACCCCAGATGAGTGCATGGCTCAGAGGGATTCTACAGCCCTTGTTGTCCCATTAAATATACACCAAGGGACCAAAACAAGCACCTCCCAATAAATGCCCAGAGCTTGCCTACAGCAGAGACTGCAGGTCTCTGGAGATTGAGGAATATATCTGACAGCTACTGTGAAAGTGAGGGCAACCTGGTTCAATAGGTAATTAAGTGGAAAAAAACCCTTCCTGTACTTCAACTGCAATGCTGCTATGCTTGCTTATATGCTCCACCCTTCCTCTCACTTTGCATTGCCAGGAGCAAGCTCTCAGGTGAGGGCACAGGGTTCAGACTGGAAATAAAATATTGCCCAACAATACAAATAACAGCAGTCCCACCTGGGCAATCAGCATTACAACAGAGCCGAATTTACAAGCTTTCTTAATCACCCTCTTCCAGTCTGAGCTGTGGTACCACACTGGCATGCAATCAATCCTCACTCCAAGGACTGCACTTCTCCTCGACTAGAGTTGGAGAGGTGGTAGGGAGAGGGCACTCGTATTGGCAATAGGTCCTGCAGCTGGGAGAGCTTCAGTTCTGCCACACTTACCCAGGGCAGACGTGAGTACAGAATTGCTGGCAAAGGGTGGGGCTCCACTTCCCATCGAGTCCAAGAAAGAGTTGAGCAATTTCAGATACTCCATGGCACCCGAGAATTCACTGAAACAAGAAGCAAGGCAGATCTGAGTGATGCTATCATCAGGAGATACCGTGACACTACTCATCAGTCACAAGGCATTTTTAAACAATGCTGACCTATTAAGCCCACAGAAAGTTCAGGCTCTACAAGTAACACAACACTGTTGGACTGAAGAGACCACCCCGAGAGTGGAAGGGCAGAGCAATGCTCCAAAAGGAGCACCTCACATCTCCCCTTTCACAACTACCAGAGCAGAATTAGATTTAACCCCCAAAGTCTCACCTCAACCATAGACAAATGTTACAAGTTGATTACAGGCTCCTTTTCAATCACTGTCTTCAAAAGAGTCTGAACTACACTTCTCTGATTATTTACATATATGCAAATGTGTATGAATGGAAGTGACAACATGTTTATAGCATTGGTCAGAGAAAGTAGCACATGCAGCAATGACCTAATTTACTGGGATGTGCTACAGATTAAGATCTTGAGTGCCCACCCCTAGAGTGGGATAAAAAGGCTTGCTATTTTACTCAAGCGAGTTGCTCCCATGAGGAGACAGGACTCCCACAAGTATAGTGATAGTCCACCTTCCTTATACAAATCCTGCTACCTTCTCTTATCAAGAGCAGCATCTGATCACAAGTATTTGTAATGTGCAAGCAATTAAACCGAACTGCTGCTCCTCCTCTGCTAGGAAACAGACATGAGATTGGAAAAAGCCCCAAAGCTAAATGTACACTATTTTCCCTACACAGGTAGGGAAACTGGGTTATCTTCCCATCTGAGGCTTTTACCCACACCTTCTGGGGACAGGATCCTTACAGAACTTCCCATATATGTATGTAACATTTGCCTGGCACCAGTATATTGGGAGATCAGCTAGAATTACTAGCAAAGGCTGGAGTTCTGCTTCCCATGGAGTCCAGGAGAAAACTGGACATGGTTCAGTACGAAAAGCTGTTGTTTCCCACCTATCGTCCCCTTTCATTTGGTCAAAGAGCTTAGAGGCAGTGACAACTTCAGTCAACATCATCTTTCCTCCTCTTGCCATGTGTCTGTTTGATTCTTTATTGCTGGTAAGCACAGCACTTCAGTCAGGAAAACACTCATGCACAAAGTAGCAACCTGCTGAGTTCGCTCTCTGACATGCCAGACCTTCATGCTCTGAAAGCCCTGGCCCTTGTTCTGGTCTATAGAAGAGGTAGGTGCATGCTAATTTTAGTGCTCCTGAACATTAAGCTTTGTCTCAGCAGAGAAAGTGCCATCCATCCACTTGAGGAATCAACCAGTATTATGTCAGCTAACACCAGAAATCCCCATCACACCCAGGCTCACCTTTGACTTCAGAGGCTTTAATATGAAGAGGCAGAGTTCGCTTTTCTAACAAGCTGTGGTGGCCAGACTAACGGTGTCATTCCAAGCCTTTAACAAGGACTAACCACTCAGTTTGCCCCAGAGCGCTCGGTCAGTGGTTATGAGCTCTGTCTCAGAGCCTGCTGCTGTGGCCAGCAGTGCCCAGTGGGACTCATATACTCACCACGACTCCTCCTCTTCCTGTCCTGCTATCTCTTTCCTGGTCTGAGGCTTCACAAGTGAATCCACTGCTCGCTCTAGCAGGTTCTCACAGAATGCCTGATGGACTTGTGCAATGGGATCCGCTAGACAACAAGGACAAAACCAAATCATTTCACTTGAATATGGTTGTAGACATCTCCCAATACACCCAAAAAGAAGAATCAAAATGTAAGAGCATGAGGAAGAATACTAGAGGGAAATTCTTGAGGAATTAATGCAATGATTTATAAAGACTAAGTTTTTAGGGCTTTTTTATCCCATTAATCCACTTATAAAGCCGCAGCCTTTGGCGAAAGATCCCTCTGGCACTTGAGCCTCTCAGCAAAAGAGTGAGGACATTGCTCTGCAGAGGATAAACCTTGGTCACCCCAAAGTCACTCCCCAGATATTCAGGGCCACATCCGGGTTGTGTTCCAGCAGATAAAGGGACAAGCAGTATGACACAGTGCAGTATACAAAGGGAAGCAAGCCAGTTCCTGCAGGCTGAGGAGACATCTCTCAGCTCCATGTGCCCTCACCCATCAAAATCACAAGCAGGGCAGGCATAAAAAAACATGCTCTCAAACACGACACCCACTTTTGTCCCAGACAAGAGTGGAGAGACTGTCAGGCTCAAAGCGCTGGGATGCCACAAACATGGGAAACAAGTGGCTCTCACCAGGATTCCTTTGGGTGCAGTACAGGCTCTCCTTCGCAGCAGACTTCACTGTCCAGCTTCGCTCCACAAAAAACTTCTGTCCCAGGGGGTGGCACAGCCAACGCAACGAGTCAGGAATGGCACTCCGCTCCGAGCTGCACAGGCTTTGAGCCTGGCTTAGAAAGTAGCTCTGGTGAAGGGAGAGGATAAGATTGAGAACAGCATCTCGGGAAAGAGTCACACCACCAAGGACAAAGATCATATCATAATTACAGCTCGTATCATAATTGCAGGTCATATTTTAAGTGTAGTGCTAGCAGATGCCCTCCCCGAGCTACAGCAATGCCAGCTTCCAGGCTTTCCTAGATCTCTCCTTGGAGGTGTGATCGGAGAAGATCCGACAACTCACCGCTAGGAAGCCAAGCTTGCCTCCACAGCGGGTTTTCAAGCCAACTGCCGCTGTCAGGTGGATTTCTGCCATTGTGCTGGGTGGGATTTTTTCTTCTGCACACTCAGCCAGATTCACAGCACACAAGGCCATGTGCAAGCCCGAGTAAGCTGAGCTGGAGGGAAGTTTACCTGCACCAGGAGAAGGAAAAGTGTTAACTTTTAATCAGTAGTACCAGCTACTAAATCCTACCATTATTTCCAGGGCTACTATCCTAAAGAAACAACAAGAACCTGTTGACAGGAGAAACTTACACTGCTGTTGCTTCAGCTGCTCTCAGAGTTCTTTTATTGCATGAACCTGTCATGTTTCAGTAAGCGGCTCCTAAAAATTTCCGGCTAATTTCTAACAGCAGCCCTCCCAGAGGAGAGAGGTTATAGTGCTTTCCCTGTATCCCCTAGGATAAGCTCTGAGTCTCCTCATTCAGGAAAACCAGACAGCAGATCTGCCACCTCTGCTGCTACCTGTTATGTGGAGCTGATGCAGCTTGTGATACGCTAGAGCTGCATCCCGAGCGCTGGTCTTGGCCTCATCCTCGAATCCTGCAGTGGCCTCTCTTGCCCGCCACTGATGAGAAGTCCTCTTCAGCAACCACCGCACCAGTGCCAGCTTCTGCAGGCTGTAGCGGATCACATTCCAGGACAGGCTGCAGGCCAAGTCCAGGCGGGAAGCTGGCAGTGCTCGGCCGAGTACCGATAGGCAAGTCTGCAGGTTTGACGCAGCTGCAGCAAAATCACCCTGCAAGTAACACAACAAAAGGTTCAACAACAAAAATCACCGTCACAGAGCCAGTTTGGGACCTCCTTGGCATTGGGATCAAGACAAACTGATGTGCAAGCCAGGACAAGATCTTTAGCAAGGGGACGTCAACACAGAAACACAAAACATAACGTCAGTTTACACCAGCTTGAAATCTGGCCCTAAACATATCTTTCCACACATGGTTCTGATCCTGCACTGCCTGTGAGACACATTGGCACTAGGTGAAAAGAGCTTCCTGCCTTGTCAAACACTGTGGAAATTTCAAGGTCCCCATATGAAAACTCAAATGTTGCCTCAACAATGGAGAGGAATTCCAAGAGGCTGGAGGACAGCAGACACAGACACAGCGGAGGCCAGATTCTGGACAACACCCAGGATGTTGCTGCCAAAAATTGATACAGGATGCAGCAACTAGGAACAAGGAGAGAAGTTAGGAGCCTCTTCCACTGCTAGCGTCTATGCCTCATTAACTAAGGCTGAGAGAGGACAACAATCTGCTCAGGACAACATTACAACAGCTTCTCTGAAATCAGACAGGATGATCCACTCAAGGAATACCATGCTCTTGCAAGTGCCAAGCCAATGCTTCACTGGGCAACATTTACCCACAACCCCATCTAAAAGACTTACCCGTGCCAAATCCAGGTCTGCTTGCTTGCGATGTCTCCAGAAGGTGACCGACGACCTCGAGTGTAGCCGGGTCACCGGCTCTCCGTGCACGAGGAGCTTTATGAACACGCTCAGTACGATCACTCCATTCACAAGCCACAGGATTAGGGTGGGCATCATCCAACCAAACCAACCAGCTGCATCTACAATGGACGTCCCCAAAGGAAAGTTAAAAGCTAATCTGGACACGAAAAGCTTGGCAACATGATGAGCACAGACCCAGACGGATGTCTTGCCGTGCTTGCCACATGTTTAATCAGCTTTTGCAAAGACTGCGTTTCAATCAGGAAACACCTGATTCAATAGCTCTTCATCCAAACTCCAAGCCTCAACATTCCCAACTAAATGATTTTTACAAGAGTGATGTTTAAAAAAATGTATCAGCACTTAGTCTTCCTAGAGTATCTTGTCTTCTGATTTTTCTGTAAGACACACCCACAGGTACTCAGTACTTCAGAATCATTTTCTGATCTTAGTTAAATTTATAAAGCGACACCGAGGAAGCATATTTACCAGTCAGGGAAGCAACTGCATGTCTACAGCGTCCCTGACCCTCTCCTAAGCTACAGTACTTTTAACTATGAATTTTATGGAATAAATGTATCAAACAAGCCAGCTGGCAAGACCCCATAGCAACAGTGTAGTAATACTTAATTATTAAGTTACAAAAATCAGTCAGTTACCTTAAAAACAAATAAAAAGTGAACATGCCTCAAAGATTGGTGAAGACGGGAGGATGCCCCTTTCCCTGAACTACTTTTCAAGGGTCTGTGCCAAAAGCCCAAGCTGTTGGACTACGTCGGACTAGGTGCCACCTCAACCTCACCATGCTGAGCCATGGCTGGTTTTATGCAAGAACACTGGATGTGAACTGGAACCATGTCCAAGCTGGCTCTCCTTCCATGCCCAGCTCTACAGAGCTCTGCCCCTCCCCACCCATTAAACAAAGGTCATACAACTCCCTGAACACACAAAACCACCCTACTGAACCACACCAACCATCCACCTCATGACCTGCAGCCATCGCAGCTGCAGAGGGCTTTTGGGGAGACCATGTAAGGCTGGGCACCTTCTGTGGTCCAAACTATTCTGGTTCTTTACCTGACTCAATAGTCAGCACATTCCTGCCAGAGCCATGGCGCACCAGGCCGTCGGACTCCGGGGTTCCTCGGGCGTCCAGGAGGGATGTCAGTGGATTGAAGGAAAGGCAAAGGAATGTGAGAGCACAGAGGAGTATTCGAGAGCGATCCACCATACCAAGTGCCACAGGAGGAGAGTCAGGCTCATCTTTAACCTTCAGAGGAATAGGAACGGAGAGAAAAGAGAAGAAAAAACCCAATGCTTATCATTCTGTAGCACAGAAAACCTTTATGCCAAGGAAGGGGTAGGGAAGAGGGAGAAACATAACATGTATGAATTTGCTTTAGAGCTCTAGATCAGCAAGAACTCCAGTAAAGTTTCCTAGCTTAGTAAGATAAGGCTGAAATATTGGAATGCCTTCAACTTTCTTCTGTGGCCAGTCATTTCAGGTATCAACTGGATCCTTGGGTTAGGCTAGGATTAACCTTTGCTGCCCTTACTCTTTCGAGGATCTCCCAGAAGACCCACTTCTCCTGTGATATCTACAAAACCCGTAAGCCAAAGATAGCTAACAGCTTTTTGTTACTGTGATTACTTGTGGTCTCATTAACCACAGCTGATGTCATTATCCATTTCCAAGTTCTCCTGCTTTACTCACTGGACATACATATCCTGAAAAGCCATGGACTCCTTGGGTCATGAACACGCATAGTAAGTCCACAGAGACTGTACAGGGGTTGAAGGATAAACAGAGTTCTTCCAGCAGTTTAGGTAGGGCTCAGGTAATACAGCTCAGGAAATAGTCTCAATCATTTAAAAAAGATAAAACATGCACATGCACCTTCCTCATCCTTACAAAAGACCTCTAAGCCCCACAGACCTGCTTACCATCTGTCTGCTGGTTCCTCTCTTCAGAATAAGGCAAATTTAATTTCTGGCTCTTACATATCCCTGAAGTAGATACCTTGAATCTGACAAAGCCACAAATACCTTTGCATCATCAAGGAGTGGGCTTCCTGGCTCTGAATCAATGGAATAGGGAGAGAAGCCAGCCTGGGATCCTGAATCAGAGGCTGGAGGAGACATCAGCAGCACGTTCTGGTTGAAGTCATCTATCTTCAGATCCACATCGTTGTCAACTAGACTGCTTAGGTCAATGCCCTTCAACAGCTCTGCAAAAATCAGAGTGCATTATGTACACGTTTCTCCATTCTGAACCCTGTCAGTATCTCTCAGATTGGTTCTGTCATCTGGAGTAACACTGGCCACTATTGATACAACCTCTGTCAAGGACAAGACACTGCAAGATACATCCTACATTCCAGCTGACTGCCTCCCCTCTGCTGCAGGGGCTCCACAACTTACTGTTTTTTTGGTTAGCCAGCTTCAGAACCATGTTCTCCTGCCTCAGCTTATGGTTGGCCTGTTGTAGGTATTTAATGTAGTCAATGGCTTTTCTCAGGACTCCAGACTTGTGCATCTGTAAGGAAATAAGATGTACAAAAAGCAGTTTGTATAAAGAGTATCAAAGGGTCACTCCTGCTTGTAGGGATACCACAACCCTTTGGATCATGTGGTGATAGAAATGGGTGTAAAGGACCTCTCAGCAACTGCAAAGGAACTAATAGTGGGACATGCTCTGTGGGCAAGGTATCAGACAAAGATACACGAGGACTGAGGTATCTCAAAGATCTTATAAAAATAGTACAATGCAAACATAAACATCCAAATTACAATAGAGTTCACATCTAGGTTTCAGCCAGAAATAGTCCTTTGAAAGCATCACAGTTTGTAAATGAAGTGGATCTTTTCTGGGATAGAACAAGCTGCTGCCTGATCACCACTTAATTCTGAGTTAAGTAGTTCCCTCCTTGCCTCACTCGCTTGGTCACCTCCATGAAAATACTCGCTTCCTGCAGTGGGCAAGTTTATCTTCTAAACACAAGCCAAAAGTACTATGAAGCCACTGCACATTACCCACGTTTTTAAAAACATTAAGCTTCCAATTCCAGCAATAGGAGGTGACTTCACTAGTGCACTTATTTGTGCAGCAATCACAGAAGGTATCAAGCATACTATTGCCTGCTCTGCCAGCATGAGGTAAAGCAAGCAGGACAACCCCGAATACATGGTGCAAGACAGCTTCCAATACTTCAGCAAGCGAGAGTTTTTACAGCTCAGTATCTAAAGGAAATAAGTAGGAATGCTCTGTAAACCCTCATCCTTACTGCAGTCACATGGGAAAGGAAACAATTTAAGCAAGATCTGGTTTGGCAGAGTTATCAAAACATGCATACCTAGAGAGCCTGTTTTAAGTTAGACCTAAAAGAACAAATGCATAAGAACTACCTTATTTTCCAGGAAAAGTACCACTAGCATAGCAAAATTAGTATTTTACAGATGACCCTTCCTGAATACAATTATCAAGCACAAGTGATTCTCACCAGTCTTACCCAACACACGTGTGCACGCTACCAACAGCTGCATGTACCCAAATGCTTCATTTGGTAGAGCAATGAGCACCTGGAGGCAAAGTATTTATGACACCACATCTGCACTTATTCCCCATCTTTACCTTGGCATCTGTCCCCATGACAAGGTCCTTCAGCTCAATGATTTTGTCATTTATGGATGACCGGTAACGCTTTTCAATGATGTTGTGAGTTGTTCTCCTCTCGCCTTCTTTAGGTGGTTCAGGTTGCTTGACACCCCCAGGAACTTGTTTGATAGGCACCTTTTCTTGTCCCACCATCACCGGCATTGTGGTCAAAATGGTCCCATTGCTGCCAACGAGGGTCTACAAAGACCAAGTGCAGTAAGTGTCAAGAGCAATCAGACAATTTAGATAAGGTTTATGACGGCAAAAGAAAAAGGAGTAAACAAAGAAGAATCAGAAAAAGTTGGTACAGCTCAGAAAATATGTGAGATGCTAATTTCTTTCCATCTCTCTCAGCTGGCATAGACATTGGCAGAGTAACACAGGAAAAATCTGTCCCTCTGGCTCCCACACTGGTCACTGTGGAGTAAGAACATCTCTTGTTCTCCAAGTGCATCAACACTTCTGCAAATACTGTGCTCTGTTCGTCCACTTAAATAAAGAAAGGGACCGAGGTTCCTCCTTGTTCCTACAATCCTTACACTCCAAGTATCCAAATCCACCTTTTCTGTGGACAAATAAAGTCATCAAAACAGCAACAGGCTACACTACTTCCAATGACACTAGTAATAGAAATTCTAGAAAGGATCCAACTATGGAAAAACAACCTTTGGCTTGAGCAATGTAGTTGATCTGAATTTAATTAAATGAAGAAAAAAAATCCGTAAGCTATAAAAATGCCTTAACATATATAAGGAACTAAGACAGTGAGTGATATACAGCAGCGTGAAAAGCTCAGACTTGGATATCTAAATGTAGGACAGACCATTTACACCAAACCAACGCAGTATGTACTCAGAGATAAAACTATGATGAAGCCCACCAGAACAGTTGCACAGATGGGCTTCTAGGACATAAAAGAAAGTTTAGACTGCTTAATCCAGCAAAGCAAGATTGAGAATGGCACATGTGTTCTCTAAAGTACACCAAAGAACAGGGAAGTGGCTATAGAGAGTAAGAATTATTTCTGCCAAAAGACAAACATAGTAACAACTAGACATGAGCAACTAGCCATGAGAATAAACTAGCCATGAGCAACTTCAGGAACAGTTTCAACTCTGAAATAGTCTTTTAATTGGGATATCAGAAATTAATTTGGTTTCACGTCAAGTTGGAACTTGACAAACAAGTGAATTTAACTCCTCTACCTTTCCTTGGCTAATTTCCACCAAACTTCAGTGTGTTCAAATGTGCCTCAGATAGACACAACCTTGTAAGCCTCGAGTTGTGTGAAAATGTCATCTAAGAGCAAGCAGGTTAATTGAACATTTTACCCTGGCTGCTAATAAGAATGTAGGAAGCATACCATGCTATCGCAAAAGTCAAATTTTAAGTCCACACTTACAAGTTTATCTCCCCCAGTAAGTATCTGTACAGAGATATCTGTTCAGAATGTACAAGACTGTAATAAATGTTTCTTTGGGGGCATAAATTTCTTAGAGTTGATTAGAAGTGGAGGTCATGAAGCACAACTGCCACCTCCAACAATTATAACAAACCTTCACTGCAAATGCCCTCTGAAAAGTAGCTTAATTAATTGTAACATTCCATTTACTACTATTAGACACTACTGAGGGCAAGAGAAAGTTCCACAGGTACTCTCAGCAAGTCAGCAGTTAGCTTTCGGTTTCAAGTTAAAAACTGGATGGAGTTTTTAGGTCATATTCCTCTCCTTGTAATACCAGAAAAAGGTAAACAGAAATGTGCCCTTGGTCTCTGCTTACTGGCCATGGGAGGCTGCCAAACAGCACAATCTGTGTGTTTAGCCTTGGCAGAAACAGGGTATTACTCGCCATGGACATGTCTAGAACAGCCCTCAAAACCCCTTCTGTCTGTACCACTGCAGAATACTAAAACTCAAATCTCTTCCCTGTATTAACAGGAAAGGACGTCAGGGAGGAGAGGGGTGGAAGAGCATTCGTAGGGTACCTGCAGAGCTGTGGTCTGTATGGGAGCAGTGAGTGCTGTCAGCGCTGGGTTCTGTACTGCAGCCATAACAGGATTGCCATCTGTTTTCAGGGTTGTCAAGACCAGGGAATCCGTTTTTATGATCTGAGGTTGGACCAGAACCTAGGTTGAAAAGAGTTACAGGTGAAGGGGAGAGCAGGCACATATTTCCCTGCTGATCTCAGTAGCCAGAGGTAAGCACTGACAGAGCTGGAACAACTTTACAACTCAGTCAGGGGATGGCAAAAGAGCAGGGCAAGCGTTTCCTTCACTTGCGCCCTGCATCAGCTGGATGCCTTCCATCGGCCCCAGTGCAAACTCTGACCAGGAGACAGTCTGAACAGTGCTGGAGGGAGGGGAGCAGAGGAACCACCAGGACACTGGTTTTCAAATCAGTCACCACAAGTAAACAAGTATGTAAAAATACAAAAGAGCTGATGGAGAAGCTGCTTTCCCCTCTCCAATTACTCCTATAATTAGCTCTCTACATTAACTGTCTGAGTATTCAGAGACTAACATGGCTAGGACAGTCTGCTTTGGCATATTTACCCATAGTAGCTTCTCCCTGCAATTTCACTGAAAGGATCTATACCATTAAGCAGATCAAAATCCACTCTAAGTTATTTTGCCATAACACAGCTTGCTCTGATTTCTTTGAAATACCTTGTTGACTCTCAGAGAACACCAGAGATGGCACAGTACAACTGAACCATAGCAACTCTGTCATACTGAGTCCCACAGACAAACATTTTTATTCGATACAAAGATGCACAAGAGTGAAAATAATCTTGTGTATGTTCTAATTTAAAAATCACATGACACACTAACTGTAAAAATATTTTTTTAAACTATGAAAGAAGAATTGGAAGAATCATTCCAGTATCAACCAGTCCTTATAGGACGTGGTAGGGGTGATGGACTTGCAAAGTAGGCAAAACTCAAAGAAAGCTTGTTCAAGTAAGTTTTCCAATCCAGTTTAGCAGTTCCAAAAATTGTTTTAGACCACATTTAGTTAAGCCAGTGTTTTAGTGAAAATGGTTTCTGAGCATCACCCACTACCTGAAGTCCCATCACAGCTCACAAAAAGGGACTCTCATCCATGACCTGCATGAAGTAAAATGCTTCTGGGATACAGGTTGGCTAGAAATACCTCTCACATTTAAAAATGTTTGTGCAAAAGCAATCCTAGCCAGGATTGCCAGCTCTACAAGCTTCACCACCTCTCCTGTGGTAGGCCAGGAGACCAGACCCACAAAAGCGCTTTCTTGTTCTGCTGGATCCCTGCATTATTCCACACTTTGACTTACTGGAACTTGCTGGACTTGTGGTGCAGCCACAGTCTGGACCGTGGCTGGCGTCAAGGTCTGGATGGTGCCGTTGGCAGCCTGTGTCAGCACTCGCTGGGCCTGCACGGTCTGCACTTGCTGCTGGATCGTAACCGGCTGAACCTGGGAGGACGTCACCAGGCTCTGCACTTGAGGCTGGAGAACTGAAAGACAGAAGAGATGTCAGAAATAGTCCAGAGACACAGGTCTCCCTTCTGAAGCCTGGAAATGCTCCCAGCATCACTCCTCTTCTTCTCAGAGCATCTTAGTAGGCAGCATTCATCTAACACATCCCACATGTTGGGAAGCTTCCAGCTGCTTTGGTGCCTTCTGCAAGAGGACACTGCACCTAGAATAGCAGCTTTCCCACAGGCACAGAGGCTCAGCTAAGAGAAAATAAAGCCAAAACCCTGTACAGGACTTATTGTTTCAGTAGTATTTTGCAGTACATCCAAACTGCACTTTCCCACTTCTGATCTTGGTGGACTGTAGGATCCTATTTGTCATGTAAAGAATCAACATCTACTGAAGCGGATCAAGTCATCCAGCACTCACAAAGGAAGATCCAGTCATCGTCAAATATCCCTACAGGCATCTCTGTTCAGTGCCAGTATTGAGCTCCAGAGTATGGTAGATAAAATGTGCCTTCATTCCAGACTGTCCATGTGGGACAGACTGGATCTGCCCAGTGCACTCATCAGAGGACAGGGTTGCCAACAACTATGTTTTACGACATACTTTTCTCAAGCCTCCCAAGACCCATAGCTGAGAAGGCCATATGAGAGGAGAACAGCAAGAGGCCACATAAAACCACTTAAGATCTCATTTATGACAACTTCTCATCCTCCTCAACTCCAAAGCCATGCAGGCAGGAGAAGGGATGCCCCACCAGCACCATCACAAGAAAAGGATCATCAGGCTTGTTGTGGCTGAGGATGCATTTGGAGTTCGAACACTGATGCCATTTACTGCAAGTGCACCAGGCACACCCAGCACCTGAGCATCCTGAAATCTCAAGTGCACCAGGCACACTTGTAGCCTGAGCACCGCCAGCACTACCTTGGAAACTCGTGGCCGCATTCTGGTAGATGACAGGCTGCTGGATAATCCTGGTCTGGGGAGCAGAGCTGAATGTTGGCGTAATCATGACGGCCTGTTGCTGGAGCTGAGGCTGGACTGAGGGCCGGGGCTGAAGGAGAGGGGCCGAGCGTGGAGGGGCTGGAGGTGTCGTCTGGGCTGCTTTGACCGGCAGGCTCTGGAGCTGGGGGGATGCAGAGGGTGGCAGGAAGGTTTGGAGCTGCACCTGGCTGTAGGGACGCTGCAACTGCAGCTCCAGGGTCGCACTGCTGCTGCCACTGCTGCTGCTGCCCTGGAAGGTGCTGCACAAGGGATCCGAAAACAGATCTGGAAAGTCTCCTGCCTGGTTACTGACAAACTGCAGCATCTCTGTAAAACATAAGAAAATTTGTTCAACACTCTTTCATAGCCCGCATACTTTGACACCTGCCACTACCTCAGGACTGGAATGATGGTGTGTGTGCACAGAAGGGAGCTCTGGGTCCTTCAAAATCTTCAGAGAACATGTCACACCAACCCAACACCTCAAGAGAGAGACCAAGAGGCAGCCAGCAGCACAGCACTGCTGCCACTCTTCAGGGGGAAAACTAGGACTCTCCTACAACACTTTTCCAGACAATAAGATCCAAGCACAGACTAGACTTAAAGCCATCTCCCATATATATCTAAAATATTAGAGCCTTGTTCCATCACTCCTTCAGTCCTTTCCGAAGAAAAAACCAAGAACCTCCACAATTCCAGCACTAACCATTCTCCCACCCAACTTCTAGGAGCTTTCAAGCCCGCTATCCATCCTGCCCCACTGAGTATCTGGAAAATGAAGAGACAGGATAAGAATTCATCTTAACTTTCTTTTACTTGCAAGTGTAACAGAAATTAGGGAAAAAACACAAAAAGAAACAACACTTTATAAAACTGCAGCAGGAGAAATCCATGCATGTGTTTGAAACATCAGAAGAACTTTTCTGTTGGTTTTCAGCCTGCAATCACTACACTGCAGGTTCTCTCCATCCCACCTTCTCCAGCATTTGATCAGCCCACATCAAGAGGCTCCTACTGCAGCACTGTAGGTCTTCCCCCCAGAGAAGAACATTTCACAACCAAGAGATCATTGTTCATAAGCAGAGCTTCCTTGTCCCTCCATCTAATCCAATTTAATCCAATTAGGCACCTTAAGGCACCTGAATGCTTTCTCTGATCTGTGAGCAGGCAGTGGCATGAGGAGTCAGACATCCTTCCCCACCCAAGGATCTGCCCATGCTGCACTAGCTCTTCCATGGTTTTCTAAAAGTCCTATTTATTTTTATTTCTGGAAATAGGAAAAGAAGGAACCCACAAACCTAAGGGAGTTTATAATTAAATAATAAATATGGGTTTAGGAAGCAAAAAATAGATTTCTGATTTATAGGAAAAAGTACAGCAAAGGGCTCCTTACACCAGGACCTTTCTCATCCACAAACCTCAAACGATATTGCTGCTGTGATTTATGAAGCAGGTTTGAAGCAGTAAACTTTTGATAAGAAGTTTCCATGGATTATGTCCCAGCAATAAGAGGGCTATTAATTTGCTCAGCTCTCTGAAATGCCACCCACACATTATCCAATTAATTTTTCTGACACTCCTTTGTCTGAAACAGAGCAAAGGGATGAATCCTCCTCCAAGCCTCTTGCTCCCTCAACACACATTTCAACATATTTCTGTGATACTACTATTCTTCCCTTTTGATAGCAATTCCTCCACACCCTGACACACATTTAAGCATTGGTCATGACCACTGCTCTTAAGAACTAGAGTCTGTTGGATGGAGGAGCCTGGGAGGAGACGTGTCCTCCTGGACTATTCATAACTAAGTGGGGACGCACAGTTCCCCCAGCATGAGGCAGCAGCCACTGTCAGGGACCAGCTGGACCAAACCCTTGTCTCCACTTTTCACTAGATGAATGAAAGATTTTTTTTTTTTATACATTGCCTCAAGTTGGCTTTCACAAAATACTACTAGAGCAAGGAGGGTTGTTTCAAGATTAACATCTAGATGGATATTAAACAGCTCTTCACATTCCAACTGACTTCAGCTAAGACCATCCCAAGTAACACTCAACATGACAAAATAGATAATCCAAATTCGTTCCCAAACTCTTCATTTGATGGTATTGCTCTTTCAGTATCAGACAGCACAACTGCTGGGGAATAAACATAAATCAGATGAGATTTGCACTGGAAGAGTAAATTCCAGCATAAGAACCAAATTTCAAGCACTGCGTTTTAAAGAACTTTGTGTTCAATGCAGTAGATTTAACATCTTGTTTAAAAACCTGCTGTCACAAGTTAAACCACATCTTTTTTACATACTCAACTTTGACTAAACACGAAAAGTCTGAAGTTTAATTTTGAAGAATTAAGACTGCCAGAGGATCAAACTCACCTCTTTTAAAGGGCACAGGATTTTTCTTAGTATCAACACACAAAAAATAAAAAGCAAGAGAAACAGCCAACACCCAAAATCTAAATCTCTGCCTTTTAAAACACCTTTGCCTACCCAGCAATCAGTCTCTGTGAGAAACCTCAGGTGCTTCTGGAGGACCAACCATCAGTGACAAACCCAAGGTCACCAGAGCACCTGAACCCTCTGTGCTAGAGAGGTCTCAGGCCCTAAAGCAGTGTGATGTTACTGCAGAAAAAAATCCCAGCCCAACCCAAGGCTAAAAAATGTCAACAAGGTATTACAAAACCGAAACTGAGCCCACCAAGGGCTTCTGCCACTTTCATCAGCCCAAGGCCTGAATACCTGGCAGAAAGGCAACAAGGGCTGGGCTTCAGCTGCCTCTCCTGGGCGGTGGCTCAGTTCTCCAGCACACAGGCTGCTCTTCCTCACACTCGTGGAGATGCTGTGCTTTGAGAAACGGAAAGCAGTGGAGATCCCAGCCTCAACAGAAACAACCTCTCTGCCCTGAACCCTGATGTGCTTCGCACCCACAACCGACTCAAAGCTCACGCGCTGGTGTTGTGCAGCAGTGCCCTGCCAGCAGGAAGATGCCCATGGTTGGTGGAAAAGCCTGTGCCGTGGCAGGAGATCAGAGTCTTTGGGCTCAGCACTGGGACTCCCTGACCACCTTTGTGCCCTGTCTTGAAGTATGACCCCAGTGAGCACTGACATCCCAGAGCAGTCAGCACATCTGCCACAAAACAGTCAAAATCCACACAACAGGCAGTGAGGGGTCCCTCAGCCTGTGTTGGGAGAGGAACACTCACAAGATGACTGAAAAACAAGTGAAAATCCTTGCAAAATTTCAAACTCTGAGATTAATCCATGCTGGAGCACAAAAAAAGCAGGATCATCGTATACTTTCCCCCTGCCTTCCCCAGGAAAATCCACCCCTGGAGCTGGCGAGGAAAGTGAAGCTCATTTTCCTAAGTTACTCATCGCTCTGAATCACACCTCCCAGGGCACACCTCAGTTCAGAGCCATCGCTGGGTTCATCAAGTCGTCCCGGTTTCCGTATGGAACCTGAGAACTCATTACGTGGTGCTTTAACAACAGCAAACATCACCTTCAATGTGCGCTATCAAACTTTATGAGCAGTAACTAAGCCAACTGCACTCTCATAAGGTACATTCTTCTTTTATGACAAGAGAAAAAAGGAGTATAAATTTTGCCCCAAGCTAGGCAGCAAATCGAGGTCAAGTAGAAATCTAAAAGTACTGGTATAACTTTATCTCTCAGCTGCTAAACAAGGATATTTTGGACATCCCCTAACTGAGCTCTATTTGGGATTACAGCCCAGCAGAGCAGTGGTCTGAGCCAGGAGCCCAACTCCTACAGTACAGACCACACCAAGAAATGTCATTTTAAATGGGGTTTTCAGGAGCTGCTTGGTGTCGCCAAAAATATATATAAAATAGGCGTCACACGCAGGCGCTTCATTTTGCTGCACTTCAGAGGAAAATAGGGATTTTCTGATGGGTGTGAGCTCTGCCAGCGATGCAGTAAAGTTTTAGGATGACAGGGAAAAAGGGAAATTTAAGCAGTTAGAGCTATTTCAGTGCAGGAGGGCTTGGAGGTTCGGCCTCCCACGGGCACTAGTGGCGGCACAGCTTCAGCCAGCATTTACCACCTACTTTAAAAGAGCCACGAGGGAACACGAAGGGAACGTGGGCAGTGCCATCTACCCCGCGGGTCTGCGGCAGGAGCAGAGGAACACGGTCTTCACTTTCCCCGACCCTTTCCAGCGTCAGCCACCGGTGGGAGGATGGACTCAGACCCCCACATCCCCACCGCTTTCCTGCGGTTACAGCCTCGACTCCAGGCGTGGGGCAGCCCCACGAAAGTCGCTCACAAGCGCTCCCGTGGCAGGGGAGACACGCGTGGCCGCTCGCCAGGCGAGCGCTGCCCGGCGGAACGCGCCCCGCACTCCCGCCTGTACCCACCCGGCACGGGGGCTCCCCGCTCACCTTCCCCGCGCACGGAAGCCCGTGCCGCGTGGGAAGTGCACCCCACGCAGCGGGACCAAGCCGGCGCGGCCACCCTGCGCTCCCACTCCGCACTCGTGGGGACACCTCACTCAACACGATCCAAAGACCACCCAGCCACGCAACCTACCCCAGCAGCCGCCGGCCCGCGCGGGGAGACCCGAGCACTCTCCCCAGTCACGCGTGGGGAGCCCACGCGCGCCGTCTCCACCCCACCCCCCGCTCCTTCCCGCGGCGCCCACCGTCGATGTCGCCCAGGGTGAGCTCGTCGCCCAGCTCGGTGAGGGTCTCCATGCTCTCGGCGGCCAGCTCGCCTCCCTCCATCGCGCAGGGCCCGCCGCCGCCGCCGCCGC
>WBMZ01015374.1:0-14966 GCA_013400975.1 Atrichornis clamosus
GCGGCGGGGCCGGGCCGGGGGCGCCGCGGGGTGCGGGTCCCGCGCCCCGTTCGGTGCCGAGGCGGCCCAAACCCCGGCCCCCGGGACCACTTCGGGCTCCGCTCCTGGGACCACTCCGGAACTCAGGTGCCGGTGCTCGGGCGCGGCCGCCCCGCCGGCTGAGCGCGGGTCGGTGCGAGCCGCGGGGTCCCGAGCCTCGGGCCGCCCCCGGAGCCCGGGTGTGACATGGCGTGACAGGTCCTGGGCTTAGCGCCGGGCTAATCCCCGGTGGGACCGGGAGCACACGGCCTCTGCGCCCTCCCCGCGCTCCGCCGCTGGAATCGGCAGCACCCCGTGTCGAGGAGCATCCACCATCGCGCTGTCCTTCGCGCTGCTGCGCAAACTGTCCCGAGTAATCGCGGGCGGGTTCCGTCACCGACTCTTTTGTAATCATTAACTCTGCTAAGAGGAAAACAGAGTGAAATCTGACATGTAAATCGATTTTTTTCTTTTTTGCTTTCGCAGATCAGAACAACGCTGCGGCGCGTTCTCAAAATGCAGTATTCCCATCACTGTGAGCACCTGCTAGAGAGGCTGAACAAGCAGCGAGAAGCCGGATTCCTCTGCGACTGCACCGTGGTCATCGGGGAGTTCCAGTTCAAAGCACACAGGAACGTGCTTGCCTCCTTCAGCGAATACTTCGGGGCCTTTTACAGAGACACATCTGACAACAATGTTGTCTTGGATCAGACTCAAGTGAAAGCTGATGGATTCCAAAAGCTCCTGGAATTTATTTATACAGGAAACTTAAACCTTGACAGGTAACATGCTATTAAAGGGGGAAAGGGAATAGGGAAATAACCTTTGTGGTAAGACAGAAGTGGATTTTTTGTAATAAGTTCTGGAGAAACAAATAGCAGTGGATGTGATGCATATTAACAACTTGAAGTTCATCTGTTTGCATGCTTTAAAATACCCCATGTCATGGGAGTGCCAAAATAAAAGTGTGTTATCTGATATTTCACTGATTGATAATTTCTGTCTCCTGCTCTTTCTGTCTGGGTTGGGAGAGATTAAGAACCCTGGGTGATTACTAGGAGAGGGAAGGACAAGTGTGTTGTTTCTGGAGGTGAATTACAGTAGTCCTTTTTTTTTCAAAAATACACAGAAACTGTGTATGTGGTGGAGACTAAAATCTGAGGGGTGGATGGGGATAGGTACAATTTTAAAAGAGCACATTTGTTAGAATTTGCGTGACCTGTTACTTAAAATTTTATATTACGTTGCCCAAAAGGACTCACAGAAAATTTGTTTTCTCTCATTACTGCATTGATTTTGTGCCTGTTGTGTTGCTTCACATACAGTGAGGGTGAATTTTTCCTTGCAGTGCTTTTTTCTCAGTGAAAGAGATTGTCTCTAATGAGGGAGGTGTGGCAGCTTGCAAGTACCAAGTCCAGGATTTTTACTCCTTTCTTGATGTCTGATGTCAAATGCAGGCTTAAAACCCGTTCTTTTCTACTGAGGTGTGAAAATTCATACTCGATAATTTAAGTATGCAGATGCAGGGTGGTTTTTTTAATTAGCTGCAAGTGTTAACAGCAGCAGAGGTGAAGTTAGTGATTAGTGCTTTGGCAATTCCAGAAGAGCAGAATTGTGCAGCGTTTTTGATGTCTGTCTGGGACTGCAGCAGGAGAGTTTCTGGGTTTTCTGAGTGGGTGAGATCTCTGAAGGAAGAGGAGGGGGAAAGTACCATTCTCTCCTAGGGAGAACTGTTTGTCTAAAAGTCACGCCTGTCATGTTGTCCTGTGTCCCTTCAGGGGCTGCTGCAGCTGCCTGCAAAGTCTGTTGTCCTCGGAGGTGGTGGGTGCACGAGTGACACCAGGAGGGTACTTTGAACCCAGTGCTCATATAGGGCCACATACTGAAACAGTTGTATTCATGTGCAGAGAGCAATTGTGGCAAGTTACATATTGTTCAATTGCATTTACTGTGTAATAGGTTGTTAGAATGAGGTTGTTTACTATTAATCTCTCTTTAAAGTGCTGTAAATCCATAAATGCACTCATGGTATGTGTTGCCACCTCTTCCAGATCATTTTTCCCTAACCATCAAGGCCTGTGTTGCAGAAACTAAAAAATAGTGTAGTGGTTTAAATGAGGATTTCCATGGTGTTAATGGTGTCCATGTAGAGCTGATACAGAACTAAGACTGTTTGCAAATTGTTTTGTTAAACAAGATTAATACCTGCCACAGAAGTGCTGAGGTGAATGTGCTGCTAGTGAATTACCTGAGACTTTTCCCAAAAGGACTATGGAATGGTAATTTAGGCATTTTATTTTCCAGTGGTTTATCCCTTTGTGCTGTTATTTCTGAGCTTTTTGGACCGACAAGACCATGACCTCACCACCTTACAAGCTGAGTTTTAACTTAAAATTCTACAAAAGGCATTTAACTAAAATAAAATCCTCACTTTGAGGGTCTGCAGATCCCACTAGACACGAACCTCCAGCTCAGGAATAATTGACATTCTAGTGCCCTGTGACACTACAGCACTGAGAAGTTAAGTGTTCCCGTATGTTGTCAGAGTTACATTTTTTAACAGTATAACTGTTTTGTAGCTCTGTGTCCCTGTGTGATACAATTGGTGCAGAACAAGTGTTTGTTTTGTCCAGAATGTTTCACCCAAGTCTTGTTTCCTTGCAGCTGGAATGTCAAAGAGATTCACCAGGCTGCTGACTATCTCAAAGTAGAAGAAGTGGTCACTAAATGCAAGATCAAGATGGAGGACTTTGCTTTTATTGCTAATCCCTCTTCCACAGAGACATCCAGCATCACTGGGAACGTTGAAATGAATCAGCAGACTTGCCTCCTGACTCTCCGAGATTACAACAATCGGGAGAAGGAAGATGCTGCTGCTGCTGCTGCTGCAGAGCTGGTTCAGCCACAGGCAAAGAAAGCAGCTTTAGAAAAGAAATCGCCTCAACCCAAAAAGCGAAAGAAGAATTTCAGCCCTGCCAAAAGCACGGAGAATAAATCCCTGCAATATCAGAACGATGTGGCCGAGAACACATCCTTTGAGATGTTTTTAGATGCCAATAAGCTGGCCACCCACATAACAGAACAGGCTGCCCAGGGCAGTGATAACTCCGAGCTGCAGCTGGCAGCTGTGGTGGAGAGCGAAACGCTGGCGGCGCAGGATATCCTGGCTCAGACCATGGCAGCCAAACAGAAACGGGGGAAGCCTCAGCAGAGCTGTGCCCTGAAGGAGCACTGCATGTCCAACATAGCCAGCGACAAGAGCGCTTACCAGCTGGAGAGCTCGGGGGAGGAGCTGGACCAGAAGTTCTCCAAAGCCAAGCCAGTGTGCAACACCTGTGGGAAGGTGTTCTCCGAAGCGAGCAGCCTCCGTCGGCACATGAGGATACACAAAGGGGTGAAGCCGTACGTGTGCCAGCTCTGTGGGAAGGCCTTCACCCAGTGCAATCAGCTGAAAACACATGTAAGAACTCACACAGGTAAGTGTCTCGTGGGCTGTGGAGGCCTGGAGTCACACACAGCCCGGGATTGCAGGACGAGAAAGATCTTTGCGTTCTGCCTTCTTGACATTTTGTCTGCTGCCGCTGTGCATGTGGGCATAGTACCAATATCCTGATAACACAAAATATTCCAGCATTTTGCAGTACAAAGTCATAGTTTCATTAGCTACAGAAGACTTCATTAGTCTGAGCATGTTGATTTCTGGAAAGACTCAGAAGAGCTGGCTATCCTTTAGCTCTGTAGAGGGATGGAGTGCCAAAAACTACTGTCAGTAGAGCATGAAAAGTGTGCTGTACTTGATACCAGAATTTGTGTTGCTTTTTTTTAAGCTTCAAAACGTAATATATACTTGATAACAACAGTGGGGGGGAAATTCAATCTTGTAACAAGTAACTTGTCCCATAGGATCTTCAAAAAAGGTAGGGAAGTTGGCTGAATTACTACAGCATTTGGGATTTATGTAGTAAAATGTGCAGCTGAAATGTGTGATGGTATTATGATCTCTGCGTTCAGTAACATTGCCAGGAGTTTGTGTCATATCAAGCATTAAAGAGAAATCACTTAGGAACACTTAAGCATTTTAAGACAACGTCTGACTTAAAAAGATGGTGAACAACAAATTGCTGGAGCCTGGGAAGATGCAGGGGAGATGTCCTCTGCTTGTCTTTCTGTGTGTTCTGTATGTTGGAAAACTGAGCAGAGGTCAGCAGTGGAGCTTTTTCCAGGAAGCTGTGAAGACCTAGTAGGTGTTGAGGTACAGCTGCAGGAGGACACCCTTCTCTTCCTGTGACCAAGGGAGAGAATTTCAAATTCTGTCAGCCAGGGCCTAGCCAAAGATCCACACACGAGGTGGAGCTTGCAAGCAGAATTCAGGGACAGTGCTGGTAGGAATGTCAGCTGTACTTTGTACTTCTGAGGGTATTGTCCTGGGAATTTTTGCAGGAGTTGAATAGGGAGTTCCATGGTGTTGGCTGCTAAATGACATGCTAGATGTCTAATGCTTTTACTTTTGAAGTTTTTATGTACACTGTAGTCTCACATAATTTGATGGCGCACTGCCACAGAATGACAGAGAAGGCATTTTTATACTTTCTAGGACTGCAGAGTTGCACAAGCCTTTGCAGAAGACTGTTCACCACTAAGAGAACATGAATAGTCAAAGAAGTACCTGTAGCATTCTGCAGCAGACACTAATGAGAAATTAGGGAGTACTAGACTACTTCGAAGATCTGTTGCTGTTGGACAAGCAAGAAAAAGCAGATGATTTACTGGTTGTTCATTTTAAATATTCAGAGTGATGAACAGACAGAACCAGCAAAGAGTCTGAAAATGTAGTAGCAGCATTCTTAAGATAACATTGAGGAAGTGGCATTATTAAAAACAGTATTACGTTTTTTGTCCCCCCAAACATAATGTGTTAAAAAATAGTCTTTTTATCCTCTGTGCTTGAGCGCTTTCCACTTCAGTGGACCAATTACAGGATGTTCTAAGATGTTATTTGTAAGAAGTATTAGAACAGACACCTGAGCTTTGGTCAGGTCATTGATTGCAAAGCTTTCTTATGTAAATACAGAGAGCACAAGGGTTTTGTTTTTCACCAGGGGAGAAGCCATACAAGTGTGAGCTGTGTGACAAAGGCTTTGCTCAGAAGTGCCAGCTGGTGTTCCACAGCCGGATGCACCATGGGGAGGAGAAGCCTTACAAATGTGATGTCTGCAACCTGCAGTTTGCAACCTCGAGCAACCTGAAGATTCACGCCAGGTAGGCACAAATGAGGTCCTGCAAATGCTTATCCTTGGGTTTGTTTAAACAGAAACATTTCCTCCAGTGTGAGCGAGAGTTACACATTCACGTGATTTTGGCATTTCTACTCCTTTTCTTGTGGGACTTCTCTCACAGTGCCTAGCAGAGTAATTGCATGGATGTACTTGTTCATTAGGGAGGATATTTGTGCTGTATGAATGTTACAGCCTGAGCACTGGTATCCCTGTGGCAGTGATGCAGGGTTTGTTTTACACTGCTTGTAGCTCCAGAGAGGAGAGAGTTCTGTGGTGGGAAGTGAGAGAAGTTCTCACTGCAGTCTGCCTGGGGCTTTTGGCATTTTTGGCAGGAGCAGGAGTGATATTCCCTTGTTAGGAATCATCATCTTATGTTTCAGTACACTAAAGTGCAAAGCATGCTGAGCTCCCATGGTGCATGTGGAAATCACGGATGTGCCGATCCCAGAGGGAGCAGGCCGTGAGTTTCACTCCGCGGGGCCTGCGCGCTCAAACCAGACTCAGTTGTTACATCTCTGCCGTATCCCAGGCGTTGGCAGAAGGAGCCTTGGGGATCAAGCAGCGGCTGAGGAAGGTTCCTCAGCTGTGGGTGCTGCTCCTCTCCACACGGAGGTGACCGGAGCGTGTTGTTTGCAGGAAGCACAGCGGGGAGAAGCCGTACGTGTGTGACCGCTGCGGGCAGCGCTTCGCCCAGGCCAGCACGCTGACGTACCACGTGCGGCGGCACACGGGGGAGAAGCCCTACGTCTGTGACAGCTGTGGGAAAGCCTTCGCTGTCTCCAGCTCGCTCATCACCCATTCCCGAAAACACACAGGTACGGGGGCACGGAGCTCTGCGGTGCCAGAGGGGCCTGGAGATGGGGAACGACCTGGAAATCCAGGTTGGGAGTTCTCATCCAGCTCCTTTCTCGTAGTCTTTTTCCTTAGATTCCGGTTTAGGGAGCACTTTCTCCCATTGGACGTTCCCTCTGTTTCGTTTTGATTTGTTCTTTATGTGTATTCTGGTTTATACATTGAAATAACAAAGTCCTTGTGTTTCCTTTAGGAGAGAAGCCATATATCTGTGGCATTTGTGAAAAGAGTTTTATTTCCTCTGGAGAGCTCAATAAACATTTTCGGTCCCATACAGGTCAGTTTTCAGACAAGCTACTTCCTGCACCATAAATTATATTCTACTTTTCCCCTTTTCCCTTTAAAATACACTGTATTGGAGTGTACTTGAAAGTAGCAAAGTTTCTTAATTGATGTATGTCTGGGTTAACAAAAGAAAATATTCATTAATTTTTTTAATTGCTCTTTTCAGAGTAGTATCTCTGCAACAGCATAGATGTTGATATATGATCAAGGCTTTACTTAAAATGCTTGGGTCTACTTGCTTTGTTTTAAACTCTTATTCTGGAAACAATTTTATTCTGAATACAGACACAGACAAAAGAAGAGTTACAAAGTTGTATTTTAAAATACATCAAAATGCATTATTTTACATCTCTAACTGTATTTTCTTTCAATGGCAAGATGGTTCTCACTGTCAAACCAATTTTTTTTCAGGTGAAAGACCATTTATCTGTGAAATGTGTGGAAATTCTTACACAGATATAAAAAACCTTAAGAAGCACAAAACAAAAGTTCACACAGGTGAGTTCCTTGTGCAAAGAAAGATTAAGAAACAACATCAGCTCTTTTGCCTTCAATGCTGAATAAATCTCTTTGCTCATCCAGGCCTAAAATTAGAAAATAATAGAATTTTGGATAGGAGCTCTTTTTAGAGGCAAAAGCATCTGCTTTAGAGCTATTCAGGTATCCAGCCTTGTTCAAAACTGGCTCCATACACTTGTCTGTCCATCCTTATGTACTGACCATAAATCCCTTGGCTCTGTCACACGGAAAAGGAAAAAATGGTGTGTGTGTGTGTACGTCTGGATTGGGAGGGAGAGGGTGAGGAAACAAGAGCCATATGCAGAGACAGCTTTGAATTTAGGAAGGCCCCAGTGCAGCAGGAGGTCAGTGGTGAGGGCAGAGCAGCTCTAAGTGTGGAGAGGGCCTGGCAGAGCCGGAGGGGGTGAGCTGGGAGAACTGCCAAGGCAACTGAAATAACAGGCTTTGGAGCATGCTTTGATAGAGGAAGGGTCAGATATCCAACATGGCTTAATCGGAGAGCCATCCAAGAGCAGTGGCAGGCTGCATTCCAAAGGGAAAGCAGTGAGGAACCCACTAACAGGGATTTCAATTAAGAATAGAAAGTAATTTTTCAAGTGACTGGATAAAATCTACAATGTATCTGGCTGGAATGGAGCTAACAAATGTTGTCTTCCAAAGAAGTTTACAGACAAATGTTACTTTGTACATGGCTCTCTCAGTTATAAGAGGATACTTGAATGTGGCTCTGGTTCTGAGACTTTCTTGGGTAGAAAATCTCAAGGAAACTTTCATGATTACATTTTTTCCAAAGGTCCTTTGTTCACTGTGATGTTAAGGGTTTGTTATCTTCTGTACCATGTCAAGTAGAGATCAGGTCGGAATGCATCATCCTTCCAGTTGCCACAGTACAAGCAGCAGCAGATGTGATTCCCAGTGCTTATATTGTACTTACAGCTTGTCTGGCTTTGCAGCACATGTAGCACCAACATCCCAGCTGCCCAGGCAGCCTGTGACACACCAAGTGTTGGCTTTGACAGTCATTGGAAAGGGAATTTGCAGAATTTGTGCATGAGCTTTTGAACATTTCTTTCTGGTTTTTTTTTTGCTCCCACAGGACCTGAAACTCCCCCTGATTCTAATGCACTTGATAATTCTTTCAATGAGCAAGAATCCATTCAGAGTCAGAAAAGTCCTTTGTCAGAGTCCATAGATGTGAAACCCTCGGAGATGTCTTTAGCACTTCCTCTCCCCATTGGGACTGAAGACCACCAGATGCTGCTTCCGGTGACAGGGAGTCAGTCTCCTTCATCAGAAACATTACTGAGATCTGCTGTGACTGGATATTCAGAACCTCAGTTTATTTTCCTGCAGCAGTTGTACTGACAGAGCAGTGCAGAGCCATCAAGGTAGTTTGGTAGTGAACTTGGAAATGTTTGGTAAGATGAACACAATCAAACAAGCAGTCACGCTCTCTGAATTGGACTTGTTCTTTTTTTTCCTCTGTGTAAAGACACCTGTAAGGCATTTCCATCGTGCAGTGCTGAGTTGTGCTAATCTACAATCAAATTTCTCTGTGATTAACACTGATTTCCAGGAGATGATTCCTTTCCAGCAACACCTGCCTTAAGAATTCTCTGTTACATATGTTAATGTATTTTGGAGTTCTCTTTCCATGTTCCTGCTGATTTGATGTGTCACAATGTCATCTGAGAACAGATATTTTAAGCCATATTAGATAGTTTAAGAAGATTGAGCCAGAGGTGTAAGGGAAAATCATAATCTGGATGTATTAATAAGCCTGCACTCCAAGGTGCTGGAGTGGTCCATGATGAAGGTAGGTCAGTGCTCTGCTGAGGTGCTTGCATAGATTTGTTGCTGGCTGCTAGAAGTGCCATCTTCAGGTGAAGCCTGGCCAGAGGGAAAGAAAGGTTTGGGTGTATTTTCCTGACAAGAAAAGAAGGGTTAATTTTTGTCTGTATTGTGGCAATTCAGAGGGTCCTAATGGCATAGATACTACTGGGTCTTCTTTCCAGCCAGTTGCCTTTGTTTGTTTGTTTGTAAGCATTGTTGTATCTTGTCCTAGATTTATTTTTCACATCCCTAAAACACCCTGGGTTTGGCACAAACAGCAGCAAAAGGAGAGCTGGAATATGCATGTTGTAGATGAGGCAAAAAGATGCAGTGACTTAATTAGTGAGGCATGAATCAGAGTTTCATAATCCTTTTTTTACTGTAGTGCTGCTTCTTGTGCTAGACAGGAGGTACAAAAGAGGAAATAAATCCTGCCCTTCACTGTGAAAATAATAAGTGAACACTACATGAGGGAGCATTAAAGAATAAAACAACAGAGCAGACTGGTATTCTTCCAGGCAAGGTTTCATTAAGAGTATAATTTGTTTTAATTGAAGTTTTTGTGTATTGCTTTACCTCTCCTGTCACTTGTCCACAGCAACTGCACAAAACTGGTATCTAGCAGGGCCCACATAAATATGTTTTACTACTAGCAACAGACATATTTAAAAGCAACATTTTAATGTCTTGGTAGAGTCATAAAAGACTAGGTGACAATAGAAGTACTTTTTAGTCCATTTTGCCAATTTGTGCCATCAACAATGTAAGCATTATTTATGTAATCATCAAATAGTAATGAAACAGTCATGATACTGTACCAACAATGCATTTAAAGGTAATTTGTTGGTTATTTACTTGGTGCTAGCATTTATTTCCACCAATGCCTTGTGTCCAGACACTGATAAATAGAAGAGCATAGAAAATACCTCTTAACTGATTCTGTTCTATATGGAGTAATAATTAATCTGCACCTTAATTAAACAGACTTGTGAAAAATTTCTTGGAGAATTTCATTTAAATAGTCTGCAAATGGTCCCTCAACTTCTGAGCATGACTATAGGTTTATTTTTTTCTCTTCCTGCATATTTGTACTTGTAAAGTAATAGACCTTTTGCTTCTTTGTGTTGATCAGTTAATTATTTTATAGACATATGTGGCACATTTATAACCTGCTGCTTGGTCATATCTTATGCTTTAATACATGGTAGATTTGCTGATAAATCTACCCTGGACAGCAGGAGTGCAGCCACGTTCAACAGGAACATCCTTAATGCAGGAATTTCTCACATTGTCCCCTGGAGCCAGTCATTGCCAGACCTTTAATTTCCCTGCTTGTCCCACACCACTTATGAATAGCTGATGTTCATAATGCTGGCAAAGGACAAAAAATGAAGTTCTCTGGTACTTTTTTTTTTTTGGCATTTCCCTTTTCCTCCCCTCTTTTCTCTTTTAGTTTCTGTTGTTGGGGTAGCCCCTGAGGGATTCCTTGGCCTTGCCACTTAAGACTGAAGAACTACAAAATTGGGATCTTGACTGTGTGTAACTTGTACTAAGCTTCCTCTTTGCTTTTTCTCTCTGAAAGTAGAGCAGTAATCTTGGGGTAGACATGGGCTTAGTCCTGAATACTGAGATAGAAAACACCATATAACTGATAACTTCCGTGTTTAAACAGCTTTGGAAGACAAACTAATGAAATGCTGCTGTTACCTGAGGAAAAGCAGCTGAAGATAAACGTATCCAGGATAAATGACCATGAGAGAGAACTAGCTCTGGAAAGAAACCTAAAAAGTAATTACATTCCTACATAGAAAATGCATTCCATAGCAACGTTTGTTTGGACTGTTTTTATATTTCTAAAATTATAGCGTATTACTGTACTCTTAGATTTCAGACTTTTTTAAAAAATACAGTGCTTAGATTTATACAGGATTTGTTTAGATACTTATAATGGTAACACTTGCTTTATTAGTCATTTAGTTTTCTTTATAGACAAGAAGATATTCATTATTTTTTACAAGACAACAATTTTAACCTTTCTTAATAGAATACACAGGCTTGTAGTTTTGTCTTGGAGCAATAATTTAGTGACCTGCACTCTTGAGTCCCCATCTGAGAATCTTGATTTTTATCCTCATCTTTCATGAAGATATCTCAGCTGCTGAGGTATGATCTCGACAAACTGTATTCATTTACTAGAATATAGATTTAAAATAAATAAATATATATAAATATATATATTTGTAGGTGTGTTCAGGCTGTAGGTCTGGACTGTACCTTTTGCCAATAGATGCATGGAAATCAGCTGCACATCCAAGTCCTAGGTTTAAGGATTCTGGGCTCATTTTGGAAGTACAAGGCTTATAACAGTATTGGCAATTTCTGTAAGGGATTAATATGGGAAAGCATGGAACCTTTCTAGGCAGACGTGTCCTTCTTGCAAAAGAAAAGGAATTTCAATAATTCTATTAACAGTAATATAGAGAAAATGACATGATTTGTTACACTGCTGTTTCAGTCAATTTTGTGCTGAAGTTGGTGCAAGTTTTGCCTGAATATCTTGTCTGCATCTCTAAATCTCTGAATTGACTGTTTGGAAATACTTAGGTGAGAATACCTCTTTGTATGACATTTACTTCTAAATTTGTGCCTCTAAGTGGGCACAGAGCATGACAACCTTCCTGAAATCATGTGCTACAAAACAATTTTCAAGTACAGACAAGCCCCACGGGAAGGATTTCAGGGCTGTGATCCCAGATAGGCTCAATAAGCCTTGCAGAATTAAGTTCAGATAAGGACTAATAACTGATTTTTTTGGTTAAATTATTTTTAAAGTATCTGTCATGTATATACAATTTTTCCTCTGTTTTTTGTATATACCTCAACTCTCAATTTTATAATCCCCTGGGAAGGGAGGGAGTTGTACATATTTAGCCTGAAGTGTTTTATGTTAGACTTTAATAAACTTGTTTTATAATTCTCCCTCACCTTGTGTCTCCTGTTTATAACTGCAAGGGGTAGCAACAAAAGCAGGAGGAACCAGTCGGACAAAACCCCTGTCAGCACCCTGGCACAAGGATTTGGGGGACCTGTGCTGTACCTGTGCCCTGCTGGATCAGGCATTTGCCTTCCCTTTAAAACTGGGGCAAAAATGCTGCCTTTCAGCAAGGTACAGGGAGGTCTAAAAGCTGAAAAAATAGTTTTCAGAGCAGGATTATGCTTGCTTTAGCTACTAGAATAACTTAAAGGAACATGGCAAAAAAAATTCTAGCCTATGTAAATTATTTTATTCCAAAGAACACAAGGTACGTCTTCTAAGAATTTCAAGGTCAGAGGAAGGACAGAATATAAGTCTCTGGCAGAGGCCTCTTTAAGCAATACAGGGTTTCACACAATTATTTTAGTTTGCAGGAAGCTGTTTATACAGAATTCGGTAGGAATTACTCTGCAGCACTTTCTTACAAAGCAATATCAAAGTAAACTGCAACACATGAGCTGTTTTTATGGATATTGTCAATAATGCAGGGTGCTCATATGGGCTGAGCAAGTTGCTGTCAAACAAGGGTTCAGATAGAGTGCAAATACTTCAAACATATACACCAGCACTTTGGAAAGTAGATGCCGTTTATCCTGATATATTTTATGTATGATATTGTTGCCATCTTACCACATCACTAAAAATAAAATGCTGCTGTTGGTAGAGTTGGGACTGATTGGTAGATTTGGTTCCCTGTTACCACCTCAGATTAACAAATGTAATTAATACAAGTAAATTTAGACTTAATTTTGGCAGTGAAATTAGCCTGAACTTCACATATGGGACAAGGTAAAGAAATATATGTGGAAAAAATACCTGCCTGAATCTTGTAGTGGTCTTTCTGGGAAGAAATTCTGGCACCAGTGTCTCAGTACTGAGACTATCAGATCATAATCTGCGATGATCCAGAGCAGCAACACTCAGAAAAATACCAATACAGCCTTATCTAATTATTTCAGAACTTAGGAATGTTCACAGTGTGCAGATTCTTCTCAAACAACCATATTGAGTGTATCCTCAATTTTTGTGTTCATTGCTCTGTCCTTCCTGTTTAACAAGAGTAAAAATACATAAAATACAGACTCCTCTCTGGAGTTGGGTGTTCACAGTGTGACATGGACTTTGTGCTCAACACAATGACTGCAGGGTGGGAGGGCCCTGTGCAGGTGTGTACAACAAACATACCTGCTCTGGGCTCACCTCTGAGTCCTCTTAGGATGCCAGGGGTTTCTTGGAGCAACAGAGCCTGAAAAATTTGTGTTTGGGGGTTGGGGCAATTAAAAAAAAACCCAACAACCAAACAACAACAAACCTACACCTACACCAGCTCTCACACCTGCCCTGGTCATTTCAGCTGGGGATGGGTTGTCCATATATCTCCCTGTTTCTGCACTACCACAGAGTTAATACAGAGTCAGACCAGCAGCAGTTACATTGCTGCTTCTCAGCTATTTTTACTGAAATTACTTTCTTACCTTTTTCTCCTCATGCTATGATCTTGTACATACAGCCATGGATTATTCTGGTATTTTATGCTAATGTTGAACAGGCACATTTAGAGGTGCAGAGGATTAAGTTAGTGAAAGTCTTGGAGCAAACTGCTGTCCTGTTTGGTGACTTTTTCTGTTTAAGAGCATAAATTCAGTCACTTCTGCAGGGATGAGCAGAGTGAATGGAAAAATGAAACAGGGTGAGTGATTCCCAAACTTACACAAAGTCTGTATCAAAACCATTAAACAATGTTTAACTACCATTACATGCATATGTTGTCTTATTCCTGTGTAGGAATTGCCACAGGCCTATAATGATAGAAGTCTTTTTAGATAATTTTCATGAGATCAGAAGAAATAATGGCACCAGGTCTGGTGGCATTTTCCATTTGCAGTATAAGAAACAAGTACGTGCTGCAATTAAATCAAAATTCCATGTATATCCTAGTAAACTGGGTTCACTAGCTTTAAAGTTCGAGCATGGCTATGGCTTAATGCTTAAGTGCACTTACCTTGGTTTAAAAAAAAAGTCACAACTGGAAGAAGATCAAAAGGATGCAATTACTAAGTGAAAGGAGAGAGTACATGGAGCACAGTGCTAACAAATAGATTTACCCAAAGCTCTCAGCTTCAGCAGGAATCTGACTCTGCAGGATACCTGATCTGATGCCCAGCAGCATTCCTGGGTGTCAGCTTTTGTCAGAGTGCTCTGCCTGGGTGTAACACTTTTCAGAGTTACAGATTCTTAATAGATAGGGCATTCTTTAGCAACTAATTTTGAGGTCATTTGTTCGATATTTTGTCCTTTAATGCCCTTTCAAGCAGTTTTAGATTCCTCCTGGACTCACACCCCAAAGAAACACCAACCAGCAAGACTGATACTGGTACGATGTATTTGACTAGGCGCCAGGTAGGGTAGGGAACACTGAGGCCACAAGGAGTGCCCGAGGTGCTGGCTCCCTCACAAATACTCCGACACGGGGGCGATGGCCAGGCTGGCGTTGGCCGCCTCGGGTGCCACGGCCGCGCAGCGCGGGCTCCAGTAGCGGTGCTTGCCCAGGCCGTGGGACAGCTCGGCCAGATGGACCTCCCCGTCCACCTCGTACGGAGCCACGTCCGTGCAGCCCGGCTCCAGGCGGCCCATCTGGATCAGCCCCGAGAATGCCTGGGACAAAAACACCAGGAGTACGACACTTAGTATTGCCTTTGGGCTGCAGTGAGGGCTCTACAAGATAACACATGGCACTTAGTCCCTTCAGTGTGCTGATCTCCAGTGAGGCTCATTCCAGCACCACCATATTAAAATTATTTTTTAAAAGGCCAAATAACTCAGGTGTCTTGTTCACTAATTGCTGTTGTCTTCCCGATGATGGAAAGACCAATTAGAACAAACCACAACCTTCTCAAGTGACTTCAGAAGCAAACACTTACCATACAGGTCTTTTCATCAAATTTGTTCCCCCAGATGTAAATACAGGAAAGTTTCATGTTGGATTGTATTGCATGTGAAAGAGCTACAAGTCCTTTGCCGCTTATATTGTTGCTTACTACAGACAACCTAGAAAGCAGAGAAATTAGTTATTACACAGCTGTGTGCCAAGGTGTGGAATTCCCATCTTTCAGTTAAGAGTTTAACTATTATATATTATATATAATATA
>WBMZ01015375.1:0-14065 GCA_013400975.1 Atrichornis clamosus
AGGGCCGGGGCCGCCGCGCCTGCGCCTCCTCCGCCCGCGACGAGGCGGGGCCGGCGCCGCTGCCGGGGCGGGCCGATGGAGACCGGGGTGGCGAGTGGGGACTGGGATGGCGCGCGGGGACAGGGATGGCACAGGCGGACAGGGATGGCGGGGTGACTGATGGCACGAGGGGCCAGGGATCGCGTCAGGGCACTACTTTCTCATCCCACCCGCTGTGCGGGCTCTGGCGCTGAAAGTCACCCCACCACCACGTTTTCATTTGAAATTGAGGGTTTATTGTCGGCACAGCGGGGTTCAGGTGTCCCCAGTACACAGAGCCAGCAGGCATACACACAGCATCCCTCCAGGCCACCTACTGCTGCCCTGAGCCCATGAGTCAGGGCAGACACTGCTGGCTCTCCTGGAAGCTGGGCTCTTTTGCACCCCCAAAAGACCACTAAGGTCTTCTCTATACATTCATACAAATACATCACAAGTCCACAGTTAGACTACAAGTAGCACAGCACGTGCCCTCCAGCTTCTGCAGCCTCTGAGATCGCTCCCTGCCCATGCCGCAGGCAGCCTTGGAGTGGAGCACCTCAGCTACCCTGTCACGGCTCGTTGCAACAATACATTCATTTAACAAGAGGTGTGTCTGCAGGAAGCGACACCCAAGCCACCATGCAAATACATTCATCCCAAGCCCTGCCTTGCCAAGGCACAAAAATTGGCAACGTCCAGTGAGCCATGCTTGGGATTTATTTTTGTGGCTCCATCTTGTCTATCTATCTTACTCCGACCAACTCTAGAACTGTCAAATCCATGATTAACCCTGTACCCAGCTCCCAGGACTTGCTCATCCAGCAAATCTGATGTTGTCTTCCACCATCCAGGGAACCAACATTAGGCTTTAACCCTCCATGGTACACAGGGTCCAACTCATGTCTCCAAGTCTATATCCAGTTTCTAGAGTGTTCCTGAGCTTTTCTTCTTCAGCAAGTGGAAAACAGAGCTGTGACTTCCACACTGCATTTCAAAGCTGCAGCCTGTCAGCAGCACATCTGTGTAAATGCACCATTTTTGCACACACACACAAGTTTACCTTCGAACACAGTTGTCAAATAAAAATCATCACTGAAAACTGGAAAAATCACCCTGAAATCAGGACAGTAAAGAGTTCCTTTTGGAGTGACCATTTCCTGTAGCAACTTCAGCACACTGCAAACACATAGTACAGGCATATTCAAAAAAATGGTTTGTTTTTCTCATAGAGATCATAGATGTCCTGCAGAGTCCTGGTTTTTCTTCCAAAAAGATCAAGTGTTACAGTAAGTTGATGGCACACACTGTCAAATCAAGGCTTACTCTTTATGCTCTGCACTGTAAAAAAGAGCTAGCGATGGAAGGGACTTGGCAAGGGGTGGGAGGAAAGTTCATGGTGACCTTCCAAAGGACTCTGGAAGCCAAAAGCACACCCTTCAACTGAGTCTTCCATGATGGGCTTACAAAAAATGGAAATTCCCAAAAGTCACCTTCTAGGAGCTTCAGTGCTGCAGTCTATTGAGTGAGTCAATGTAATGGAAAGTGGCTCCCAAGGCCCAGCTCGTTTCAACATTGTCAATTTTCCGGGCAAGCTGGAAAAAGAACCAAGCAGAAAAGTTAAAACACAATTCTTTGGGAGAATCTGAAGCATACAAGGTGGATACAGTGCTGAAGGTTATGACAAACAGCTATCCGCCATGGTGGGGAGCGTGTTGCTCCACCCACAATCACAGAGCATGTTTTGTAGCAAGAAGGTAAATCAAGAACTGAGCTCCCAGCACCCTCCTGCCCACTCTCCCCAGAAATCCACCTTGTGCATCACCTTAAAGCTTTGGCTCTTCGGGAAGCCCAGTTCCTGCAGCAGGAAGGTGATGTATGTGAGGTCCATGCAGAGAAAAGGGCTGTTTCCAGGGCTGATTTCCATGGTCTTACAAACTAAGAAGAAAACAGTGTCTGAATGCACACTGTGGGCTCAGGTCTAACAACAGCCCAGCTGTGAAAAATCTCAAATGAATCCATAAAACACCTCTTGTTAGTTGAGCTGTGCAGTGATGCAGTTACAATGGGGGTGAAATTACATACACACATGATAAGCACATAGGCGTTGTGAGGAAGATCAAGACATTCTGCCTCTCCCCTAAAACAGCAGAGTTTCTCGTATATCTCTACTAGGAAAATAGCCTCCAACTTTTCTTCTGTCTACTTCAAGTCTTCAAATATCTGAGCAACCTCAGGTGTGCTATCTTTCTTGAGCAGCAGCACTCAACAAATGTTGACAAAACCAAATAATAATTAAAAAACCCCAACAAAATAAAAGAAAGATAAAAAACCAGATTCAAATGGGTTATGCTAACAGGATGATAAAGCCACAATTATTTTGAAAGCATGATTTCAGAACAATTGTTAAGTGTCGAGTTTATTAGTAATTCTTGAGAGAATTTTGAAATATATGTGTCTTATGCGTACTGCAAAAGCAAAAGTTAATATAAAAATAGTTGAGATTTTCAGAAATAAGCAGAAGTGTTGGTTAGACGCTATGTAGAGGTACTCAATATTTACTTTTAAACATCAGGCTAAGATTCTTAGCATGTCACACATTTGCCACCTGGGAATGAATTAACACACAATTACTAGGGTGTGTTTGATTGTATTTTGCTCACCATATTTAGCTGCAATTTCAAAGTCGCTGACAGTTAAGCTTCCTCCTTTTTCTTTATCTAAAAGAAAAAAAAAACATGGTCTTTTACACTTTTGTATAAAGGCAATTGTAGATGTTTGGAAATCAAACCTTGAGCCACTGAAATCAATGTCAAAACTCAGACTGGTTTAAAAGGGACAAGAGCCTTTAAAAGATTCTGAATACAGGCTGAAAAGCCTTGGTTTATGAAGAACCTTTAGCCTTGTTTCCTACAGAAACAGAGCTTACAGACCATCTCACCTGACCCCCATTCCTGTGCTGCCCTGTCCAGTGGTGCCTGGACAGTGAACACCTGTGAGCAGATCAGACAGGGCAGTGGTGCTCTGCAGCACATCTGAAATTATTTGTGAAAAGAAAGTGGCTGAGGAGGGGGGTATGTTTGTCCAAACTGACTTGAGATCTCATTATCTGCTTTCTACCACTGAATGTGACAGCCTTTTGTACACCAGCATACCACTGGAAAAGAGAAATGATGTATTCTGAATACATGTGAAAATACTTGAAAATCTTCATTCCATCTAAAAAGGTCAGCGAAGCAAAACACACACCCCAAATAATTTTAACTGCTTTACTGCCCCAGAGACTTGTTTATCATTATGAAGCTTTTTCTATTTTGGATTGTAGAGTTAATTAGACATTTCTGAAATGGAAACAGTTTGTTTAAAAACCATTACCAAACATTGCAGGTCCTATTTCACAGCCCCAGTCTCCATAGGAATTAATATCCAGTCAAGATCAATGCTGCTCAGCAGTGTAACAACAGACCAAGTTCCATGACAGCTTAGCAAAGCATCAGGATGTGTGCAAGGGTTACCACAGCTTCCACAACTTGTCATTTCAAATGAAACCAAACCAGGAGCAGACATACCTATGAGACCAGCCTCTGCTGCACAGTCATAGTAGTAGGAGAAAATGTAGAAGTCCAAGCCCTCCACCTCCTCAGCTCTATGCACTTTTTTGTAGAGCATCTTTGCCACTTTATTAGAACAAGACTCATACAGACGCTCACCTAAAAGAAGACAAAAAAAACCCCTCACCATACCATAGGCAGAGACACATACAATTTATTTAGGATCTACCAGGAAACAAGCTCCTTTTTGCAAATAGCAATCCGTAAGCTCTTCACAGAGAACTGAAATCTGCATCTTCTTCCAGGGGCAGACACCTACCATCCCCAGGTTGGGACTAAGTATGTGACAGATCAGAGATGGACAACTTCATTTGAGGCAGAAGGATTTTGAAAGACCTGTTCAAGGATTGCTCAACTCCATCTGCATCACTCCTAGAAGCTTTACTGACTGGACAGACACACCATGGCACAAGACAAAAGAGCTGCAGGATCTCTTTGACAGCAGACAGAGCAGTACACAGGAGCCAGACAGAACAGTACACAGTCTGGTGTCTTTGAAAGGGGTGAGAGAGTATCATTTACTCTGCTAATAGCAGCTGACCTAGATAGGAAGAGTGATAAATCACTATACCTGCCTTCTGTCCTTTAATTTTGTACACTATCTCAGCATGTTGCCATTCGGATTTGAAGCCAGGTGGCAAACAAGGGCTGATCAATTCCTCCCCGTCTCCTACTGCAGAAGTAAAACAAAGCCACTTTAGGAAAAAACGTAAGGATCCCTCACCCCCAGCCCTGCTCCATACTGTCCTGCAGCCTCAGCAAGGCACCTCCGTGGCCCTGTCACGGCTTGGATGTCCCATGCCCACCCCCTACCCGAGGCTGGCAAGAATCCAGGTCTCCTGGGATCTATCAGTGTCACCTCCTGCATTCATCTCAAATGCACCCAGCCATGGTGACAGGAGTCCACATGCCACTCAGGAACCTTGGGCCCAGTGGGAAGGGGACACACAACTCCTCCCCCCACCATGGGACTACACACTCTGAGCTCAGAGCCAAGACTTGAGGATTGCCCATAACTTACAGGGTTTTCCCTCAACTCCTCCCAAAATGGCGAGCCTTGCTGACATCAGCCCAAGTCCCAGGTAACTGCAAAGGGATAAAAGCCTCTGTGAACAACAGACATCCTTCCTGATACTCCACTGACAACCTAGCTGGGACGTGCCAGTCTCCTCTACACAGTCATAGCAAAGTGGCTCAAGTCAGCAGCTCGTGCACATGAGGGGAACAGTGTGACCACCTGCTCTCCTATTTCCCTTATCCAGAAGGAAAATCTCTCTTTGAGAAAGCTCAGGCAATAGCTGTCAGCTGTAATCTGGCTCTTCAAGAACTGGCAATGGCATTCCCCTAACACCACTCCTACTACACCAGGTATTCCCACACTCCTCAAAGGCAGCCCAGCCACCAGCACACAGAACTGACTTTTTGAGCCCAAACATACCCCATAGCAAACACAGGTCAGAAGAAGATGCTTGCCTCTGCCCAAAATACTGGGAGCAGGAGAAGACAGTGAGGATGAAGGAATGACAGAGACAAAGCACTATGAACTGACTGCAACCCCCATTCTCCATCTTTCTGTGCTGCTCAGTGGAGGTATATGAGTTGGGAGTGAAGCTGAGCCTGGGAAGGAGGGAGAGGTGAAGGGAAGGCATTTTTGATTTTGTTCTTGTTTCTCATTATCCTACTGTTTAATTGGCAATAAATTAAATTCTAAATAAATTAAAGTCAAGTCTGTTTTGCCCATGACAATAACTGGTAAGTGACCTCCCTGTCCTTACCTTAACCCATGAGCTTTTTGTTGTATTTTCTCTCTCCTGTCCTGATAATGGAATGGAAGTGATAGAGGGGCCTGGTGAGCATATGGTGGGCAGCCAAGGTTAATCCACCAGAATCTCGTAGCTCAAATTTCTCTGCTTCTTCATGGTATTCATTTGCAAGGAACCCACTCCAGAAATACAACTAGGCCTCCCTGGCTTCACAGAAAGCTCCAATCTGTACACTGTGCTCTCTTTCCCACAACTAACCTGTATGAATACAGCTTGTAGGTGTGGTTAAACATCTGAAATGAAGTTGTGTGGCCAGATGGTGATGTCTGGAGAGTTGCCTGCAGGGAGAAAAAGGTATCACTAGCAGATTTCTGCCAGCCAGCAGCAAACATCAACAAGGTGATCTTCCAGAACATTAGGAAAAATGGGAAACAATCCTAGCATGATTTAGAGAGAAATTATGAATTTGCAAGTATTTTAATTTGACTGCTGATCCACAAAACTTGGAGCTAAGAGTGTCTTCACAGGACAGGGTCTAAAATGGTTACATTTCTATTTGTATCCACACCAATATGCTGTGTAAAAGAATTACTTTCATTAAAAAGGAATCCTTATTCCAGCTCTTAACTGCTTTTGTCAAGAGGCTACAGCAACTGCCTCTTCACATGATCCCTACTACAGGAAACTGTGTGCAAACTAATATGAAAACCAGGCACGCATTAACTTCCTACCCGAGTGAATTCATCTGTGAACTTGCACAAGCCAAAGGAAAAGCACATCACTGTGCTTGCCAAGGAACAGAGTGAGGACCAGCCTGTGGTCTGAAGGAATGAAAGGGTAGCCTGTTCCCCCAGTGATGTTCCCTGGCTAGCATGTTGGTGGGGAGCAAAGCTCAGGCCACAATGCTGTTCATGCTGCTCATATCTTAACTCCATTTCTGTGCTCAGCATTTCCACATCTCAGACCCTTCACACCCCTTGTTGTTCTGCCGAAACAGTGCAATGTCTTGATTATCCCAGGCTGGAACACTGGATACAGCATCCCCTCCCTCTGCTTTTGTGCAGCTTTACTATGAGCACTGTCTCTGCTCAGGCCAGAGCCTTACGACACCATAACCACAGGGCTTCACAGAGGCCTCTGTGACTGACTTTTATAAAAAGGCAGATGTGACCAAATCACAGGCGTGGCTTCATGTCACACTGACAAACTCGTGCTCTGTTTCCAAGGGAAAGAAATGTGAGTAGCTACTGATTTCCCCACCAGCATTTCCCCACAATGTCACCAGCACTTCCCCACAATGTGCATGCTCACGTTACCTCGGTGCGCGGAAGGAAGGTGATCTGTGTCGATCCGCCACCCAAGTCCAGCATCCCAACACTTCTCTTCTGCGGATCATCTAGCCTGCCTGAAACGTGTGACAGAACAGAGAAAGCCGTGCTGGGCACTGTGAGAAACTGGTTAGGAACAAAATCAGTGGTAAAGAAAGAGAACAATCTAACTCCCTGTATCAGCTTCCAGACAGCACTAAATTATCCAGACAGCACTGTTATCTACTGGGTGCTGGTTTTGGCTTTATCAGACCTCAAATCTTAAAGTAACAAGAGTCTCTTATTTTTCTGCTGGCTGTTCATGCCCCAATCACAGCGGCTTTGGCTACTGCATTCCTAAACATTTAGGATGCAAAGATCTTTTGCAAACTCTACTCTGGTAACCACTTTGTAACCCAGAGGAATGTGGTTTTCTTGGCCACCTCTCCCTGATCCCTTAGTGATATTTTGCAGATTCCTATGGCCAAAGGCATGACAGACTGAAAAGAGCTGGCCTAAGAGACTCAGCTCTCTTGGAATTCTTCCTGCTGCCAGCCAAGACCTCTGCTCTAATTTAAGTCTAGTTCTTCTCAGTTAGATCCTTCAAAATGCACCTCCCTGACAAGGACAGTTTGTGACAAGTACCTCAGGATACCTTATGATAGCTGATGTTTGAAGATCACTGACCTTTCTGATATTTCCTGTGAGCATAAAAAGCTTCAGAGCACATTGCTCCACACCCTGTGTGCTGAACAGAGCTCTTGGATGGCAGACTGCTTTATGCATTGTCAGAGAGGTCTTCAGCTTAGTTTCTTCTCTACTCTCCAGCTACTCTACTCTCACTCAGCAGTGTAAACACCAGTGGCATTTCTATGCTGTACATCTGTAAGGAAGTAGCATAGCATTTTCTTTTGCTCTCTGCAGCTGCCAAGCACATACAGAATATTCACACAAAAAATTTAGCCAGTCACAGCAGACTCTAAAAAGGCATAAACTGCTCTGGTATCCTACCGGGAGCTGAAAGAAAAGCTACATTAAACATCTAGGAAAAAGGATTAAACTCCTCACTCTGTCAAGCAAACAGACAAAATCCTAATGACTTAAATAGGCCAGGCCAAAAACAACTGCTGACTTATTATCAGATTCTTCTTTCTCCCATTTCACCCCAATGAATGAGCAAATCCCACACAGGGGCAGAAAACAGCATGAATTTCACAGCATTGGTCATATCTTTATACACATGCTCATGTACACGTACCTGTTAAAAAATTTATTGTGATCCAGGCTGAAATACCTAATAAGGAAAAGATTTAGAAGACACATGCTTAGATCATACAGCAGCAACAAGTAAGGTGAGCCATATTACAAGGTTTACAGAATTGTCAGTGGCCATCAAAAACGAAGATCAGATGCTTTGAACAAGAAAAATTACCTTTTCTATCAGAGTTTATGTGATATTTGGAAGAGAAGACCCATGTAGGAAAAGCCTGGAGAACTCTGTATTTCACAACTTAGGCCAGAAGTGACAAAGGCTTCAGTCCTTAGCTAAAAGGCAAGGAGATGACTGAAACCTCACATGGTTCATTCTCTAGGAGAACATCCACTGGTAGGCTTCTGTTTGATGTCAGGTGCTCAACTTTTCTTTATGAATACCAAAAATTTTAATCTTTCAGTGTTCCAATTTTTCCTGTTTTCCTCTAAGCAATTTTGTGAGTGCTGTCCTCTTCTTGTTTTATAAACCATTTCTCCATAAATTAGGTTAATCAGAGGGCCTTATGTTAACAAATTCAAATATTTATTCATGTGGCTAAAACTCAAGGCATGCTAGAGAACGTGGCCCACTTCAATCTTTCCCTGAAGCAAGGCTATCACTGCCATTACTGATTTTAAAACAAAAGAAAAAGAATGTCTTTCTTCCATTAAGTAGCAAGAAAAGAAACTCATAAACAGCTTCAGCTATTTTAAAGTTTGGTTTCTAAGCAGATTTAAAACATATTTCAACACTCAGTTACTTAAAATTCAGATGTTCTGTCCTCGACATTTTTGGATGAACATCAATTTATTTCAGCACGTATTTTCTTTTCTATGTAACAATTTTTTTTCAGACTGAACTCACAATCCCACTCATTAAATCAGCTATAATTAACATTATCATCAAATACCTCCAGAAAGCTCTGACAAGCATTGTCAAGAGCAGAGTGGGCAGACCCAGTTGTTGAAGACCATGTCAACAAGCAGATATTCCAACACTTTTCCAGAAGCGCTGACTGCACAGTGGCTTCCCAGTGATCCTACAGAACTGCTCAACACTCAGAACTTTCAAGATCAGGACAGGGTTCAGGACTTCAAATTGGAAAACACAGCACAAGATCTCTTTGACAGGCACTCTAAAAACTCTGCTTCTGTCAGACCTGCTGCTTGTGGGTTCCCACTACAGCACGTAGGGACTTGTCACAGTGCAGCAGGAATCCCCAGGACTGCACAGAGTCTCCACAGGTGAGCCTACCTTCATCAGTTCCATTCATTATCGACACGCAGTTGTCCCTCACAAAGAAGGGGGAGGCCTGAAAAATCTCCTTCACCTGCAGTTCAAATAAAAGCTACATTCAGAGAAATACTTTTTCAGCTGAAAAACAAGTTTTTTAAAACTCCAGTTTTACACTACTGCTCAGGGTCGGATCCTGACTGCTGCTCACCACTTTGTTTGACATTCAAGAGCCCAACAAGCATCAGCCTTTTTGTGTTGGCCCTGCAGTTTGGTGCAGAAACAGAGATGGATGTGTGGGTTTTCAAGCACGAAGACTGCTCAGAAATGCCATTAACAAGGGATGGGCATGGGTAGAGAAGGAAATCCAGTTTACTTTGCTGGAATTGGTGACCCTCAGGGTACTACACACGGACGGGAAAGACGGGAGCTGGACAGCCTAGCTTAAAGGAATGTCCCAGGAAACTGCATTTTTAACAGGAGCATGTTGGCTGACAGTGATCCTCTATACTACATCCTACACGAGGTTGCAGAGCTTGAGATTTCCAGGGTCCTCAAAAGTTTTAGCTGAAATTCAGTGTAGAAACGAACTGGCCAGCTTGCAGGCAGCAGAAATACTGGTTCCAACCAAACCTCATTTCTTCTTTCCAATTATTGCTTAGAGAAAGAGTACACTCAGTGCACGCTTAATAAATTTTTCCTGCAGCTGAAAGGTCTAAAATGTATTTTATTTAGTATTTTAAAATATTAAACATATTTTAAAATATTAAATGTATTTATGCCTATAAATATAATTTACATTATTTTCAGTTTACATTATTATAAAGGAGCAACCTTGCAGCATCATGTTTACAACATGGTCAATCGAAGAGCAGAGAGATTTTCTCCAAATAACAGCATCCTGGTCAAAACCACCATCAAACATGCCCACCAAGAACAGGTCTGTGGTTGCTGTTAATAGGATCTCACTACATTTTTTATGTTATCTGTCATCTCCTGGTTTATTTGGAGCTACCATCATTCCCCTGTGCTTGCACTCACCAAACTTCTTCCCCCAGCCCTATCTGAGATCAGGTGGCTCCATGCTGTTATCAGGGTTAAACAACAGGAATTATGCACCTTACACAGAAGGGACCACAGTTTGCTATTCATTTCTGGAAAGCAAATAGAAAGACAAGAAATAATACCTTTTCCAGCAACTTCTGAGCTTTCTCTCCTGGCAGCAACCGTAGGCCAGCTGTGGCTTTCAGGACCAGAGGAGTAAACTTCCACAGCTCCATAGGAACTTCCTTCTTCGCCACCTCCAGGAGCTCTTTTATTCCCTGGCCACTCTGTGAGCAGAGAAAACAAAAAAAAGACATCTTAAAAACTCTTTTGAAAGGCCGAAAGGGTGATCAGAGGTACAATTCACTGTATATGTGAAACAGAGACAAATTAATATCACAAGGGGTCAGGAGAAGGTGCAGGACTATCTCCTGCAACATAAGGTCTAGTGGATATAATGGGAATTACTGAGCAAGAGGCCAAAAACAGAAAGACTTTTTCAAACAGTGACACAGAACTCTCTGCCACCAAATGTTTTGGCTACGAAAGGCTCAAAAGGCCGGATGACAAATTCTTGGAAAACAAAGGCTTTTGGAGTCAGTAAAACACTATGAGTTGGGTCTAAGTCTGACTCAGGGAGTCCCTAAATCCCTGCAAGCCAGAAGGTAAGGGAGACAGGAGAGAAGTCACTTGAATTACCTTTTCAACATCATCAGCATATGCAGACAGACCTGGTTTCAGTGCCTTAAACGTCTCATGGGTTAATTTGGGAGTTTCTGTTCAAAAGCAATATTCCAAAATAAGTAATAGTACAAATAATTGTGCATACACAAAAAGAAAACCATTTAACAAATTACATGGTTATGTGCTAATGGAAGTCAATTGAAGCCTCTGTCTAAGGAACTATTAACAGCCATGGGGCCTTTCAATACAGCTGTGGCTATGGAATTAGAACGTGAGAAAACCATTTTTAAAGTCATGACTGGTTGTCAGGTGCTGGTGTCCACTATGCACATATTTTTAATGCACATCAATCACCAGATGGGTGCAAGCCCTCTCTGAGGCCTTACACCTGCCATGTGCAGTTTTTCAAACTGCACCTGTAAGAAAGACCTCATGTTTCATCTTGCTCTGTTCTGGCTAAACTTGACTCTAGCAAAACTAATGGTAGCTTTTCCACTATTTTCAAGGGCAGCAGAGGGATACAGACTTAAGTATTTTGGGAACAGTACATTACATGAACCTGCAGTCCGGACAATGCTACACTCCATGAAGTTTGCTGCAATATATTCTGAAACTGTGTTTCAAGAGAAGCAGGCAAGGAAGAAGCAAAGACTTGGGAGTACACTAACAGAAGGAAATCCTTGGACTGTTGTTTAACAGCTTTGGTGGTTAAGCCTTACCCTAGCCCATTATGCAAACCTAAGGTGCTCCCCAGAGGCCAATCACACCATACACCACACTGCTAATCCTTAAAAGAGCCTTCAGATCACCTACTAACAGCATCCACACAGGTTCTCTGAACTGTGAGTTTCACAAACAGGAGCTGACAACATGTCAACAAAAGAAGCTTACTACTCCAGAGGAAAGCTGGAGCTTTTTTTGTACACTTCTCTCTCGCTTCTCAGAAGTAGTTTCTGTCCAGATGCAATACACAGCAATTTTAAACAAACAATTTGCAATTTTTGTTTTGTTTTGCAGCTTAAATCCAACACTGAGACCAAGGATGCACTAAACCAGATGCTGTAGAAAGAAGCAGTTCACTACCAGGAACAGTCAACAACCTAAAAAATTTGGGGAAAAAATGCAGTTTGAATTTGTAATTCTCTCTTACACCAGTGTGATGAAATATCTCCCTTCTTCAAGCCACCACTCTAAAAGTACAGCTGCTATTTAGTTTATATCTGACATTACTGCATTTTCTCCTTGTTGAATGTTTTCATAATTTCATCAAAACACACATGCCTGAATCCTAATATACTTCCTGATGGTTCTCTAGAAAGAGCTGAAGCATGTTTGTTCAAATAATCCCTAGAAAAGGATCATCAATAATCTGCTCCATAACATTATGGAAGACTTAATCTATCATGCAATGAGCAGGACATACCTCTTGGCTGCTGTGTAAATTTAAATATATGGATGCGAGTTCCTGTGCTTCCTGCGTCAAACATAATTCCATAAAAAACCGAGAGATCTGTGGTTGCTGCCTGGTGGGTCAGTTTATCTCCCCTGCTTTCAGCAATTCCTTCTGTTGCTCCCACAAATGGTTTGGAACCCAAGTGCCATTTTATGTATGCAACATAAACAGCTATGCACATCAAAATCCCCAAAGCGAAGAACCGCTTTGATATCTTCATGGCTTCCATTTATCAGATGTTTTGTTCCTTCCCTTTATCAAGTGGTCTATTTCTTGTCCTTCACGCAGAACAGCTGCCTCCCACATCACTCCTACATCCAACAGAAGAGAAAAGATCTGTTTTATTTTCTCAACCTGATAAAAGGATCTAAAAGTATGATGCCTACGACAGTGCACAGTACTTTCCCAAGGAACAGAAGGAACACAGCCTCCTTTAGTGTGTCATTGAGCCCTACAGGTAACTTTAAGGCATGCAGCAGCATAAATCTTCTTTTCCCCCATTGCCTAAGAAGGTATAAAATAAGGAGAGTTCAGAGAAGCTAAATACAGTGACTGAGTTGGGAGGGGACCTCAAGAAGTCTCATCCAACATCCTGCTCACAGCAGGGGCATCTGTTGGGACCATCCATGTGGCTAAGGGCTATATCCAAAAGCATTTTGAAAAACTCTGAGGATGAAGATCCCCCAGCTTCTCCGGGAAGTTATCTTTGTCAGTTCCTGGAGGGTGAAGGAGGTCCCAGAAGACTGGACAACGACAACTTAAAATAAATGTTTAAAAGGCAAGATGGAACATCCAAGGAGTTGAGTGTCCCTCTCTCCCAACTCCAACACCATGAAAGAAACCACAACAAAGCACAACCCACAGAATCTACAAGCCCTCACATAACATCATTCAGATGATTAAAAAACAGCCAGTGGTGATTTATGGGGAGCAAAATTACAGATTATTTTTCCTTTTTTGATAGAGTAGTGAAAAGAAAGCAAACCAATTGATGGAGTTAAACAAGGTTTTGACACATATGTAATCTGTTTATATGAATTCAGGAAGCATACAGAAGGCATGAAGGGGAGGAATTTAAAATCAAGGTGATTACAGTCTATTTCTGAAAACAGGTAAGAAAAAATTTCACAAAAATGGAGGAAAACAAAACCACAGGCACAAATACACATAAAGAATAGATCAGCGTAAGGGAAAGGGAACTGTAGACTATCATAACACAGAAATCAGGGAGATGGCATTGCACAAAAATGAAAAATCCTCAGCAGGCAGAGACACGTAGGTGGCAATGGCTTTTCCTCCTGGTGCCAGAGAGGCCTCAACTGCAGCTACACAAGAGCTAAATGTCACCGGACGGAGGAATGCCGCAGGGACAGGGTGATCCCGAGCCAGAGCTCCACGGCAAGAAAGGGAAGGCTGGAATGATGAGGCGGGATGGACGCACAGCAGTCTGGAAGCACTACCACCCTACCGCCGTTGGCCTGAAGACAATCCGGGACACCAAGTTTTGCTGCAAGGGAAGAGCTTCCCGCCTGCGCCCGGGAGCTGGGAATGCACGCGGGAGGCGGGTGCCGGGCATACCCCGGGTCAGCGCGGGCCCGACCCGGCTCACCCCCGGCTCCGCTCACACACGGGCCGCCACCCCCGCCACCCGCCCGCCCACCGGTACTTCCTCCCTCATTCCCTCCTTCCCTCCCTCATTC
>WBMZ01015377.1:0-38421 GCA_013400975.1 Atrichornis clamosus
GTGTCGGGGCGGGGCGGGCGGGGGCAGAATCCGCCGGATCCGCCCGCTGGCCCGCCGGGGTCCGCCCGCTGCCCCGCCGCTTCTCAGCGCGTCCCGCTGCAGCACCGCGCGGTGAGTCCTCTCGGGGCAGGGCCGGGCCGGGCCGGGCCTGGCATCCCGGTCAGTGCTCCTCTGGCCTGGGGCGGGCGCGACGGGACGGGACGGGACGGGACACAACTTTCCCCAGCGGCGCAGGACAGGCAGGGTTCGCTGCCCTCGCACCCTTCGGGGCCGGGGATGTCCCGGCACTGTCCCGGTGGGAGTCCCCGGCCGGCTTCCCCCGCCGCCCGGCTCACGGTGTCCGTTTCTGCCCCGCCCAGACCATGTCCAAGTCCCTGAAGAAGATCGTGGAGGAGAGCAGAGAGAAGAACCAGCCCGAGGTGGACATGTGCGACCGCGGCATCTCCAGCATGCTGGACGTGCCCGGCCTCTGTAGGTACCGGCGGGGGCGGGCGGGCACAGCGCGGAAACTTCCTTATTTGTCCCGGGCCAGCCGGGGCCGCCGCCGGCCCTGGCGCGGGAAGTCCGGGCCGGGCCGCCCCGCCCCGCTCCCGACCGCTGCCCCGGCCCCACTGCGCTGGTCTCTAAACCTCAAATTGCCAAAATGGTCGGGGCCGCCCGAGACTTTTCATGCCGGGCTGACCTGACGCTTTGGGCATCGAGGGCTTGGGGAGAGATCCATGGGCTGGGCGGAACCTCCGCGTCAGGTTCCCGGCAGCACGACTGCAGGAGCCCTGCACCGGAGAGACCGGCGTGGGGAGCTGGGGATCCCTCCCGGTACCGCTGCCCCTGTCCGGCGGCAGCTCTCAGCATTCCCTGTCGCACTGCTGGCATTCTGTCACTTGAGTGATGAGGAGGCTTTCGCTTCTCTCCATCCTGCTACCGAAACAAAAACAGCAGCCAAGCAGCGTTTCCACTGGTTTTAGAAAGGAGTAGGGTGACATCAGCCTGGAACTACGCGTGGCTGGTCTCTGAAGAAGAGGACAGTAATACTGTATTACAGAGGCAGCAACATCATGCTTTGGATATTGTATGGTTGCACATTCTTCCTGAACTATGACAGGGTGTTGCTGTTGGTGTGGTGCATTTACTGTAGTCAATTTACAGTAAATACAGCATATCAATAACAACATGCTATCACAGTTTTGGAGAACACATAAATGAAAAGCAGGTCAGGTATCTTTGCCTTGCTTTTGCTTTGGCTGCAAGTGCACATGATGTTGTGGCACAGCTGATATGCAGGGAGTTAAAGTTGTGACTGGCTGTAGTGTGCCACAGGCTGAATTTTTCCTGAATGCCTGATATAGTGTGGGGAAAAACGCAAAATCTCAACCAGCCAATGTACATAAAACTCTAACCGTATCCTGGTTTAGCTCTTTACTCTGTTTATTAAACTTGATAGCAGCTGGGAGCAAGTGTACATAACTCCTCTTACAAGATAGACATGAATTCAGGGAAATGTATGGCTCACTACCAACTTGCCATTATCTGCAGAGTCGTGAGCACACCAAGGTGTCTTCGGTCACATCAGCACAGGATGAAGTCTTAAGCACAGTTTTGCAGAACTAGGTTCTGTACTTGAGTCTTCATCCTGTACTCATTCTTTTCTTAGTTCTGGATTGTGCATGGGGTTTTGGCAAGATGAAGTTGTAAAGACCATATATGTGAACTCACTTTAAATAGAAAGCTTCATGCCTTTCTATTGGATGAGTAGTTACTTGAGACAAAGTAGTGTTTAGCTCACGTTAACTACAGATCCATTTTCAGAACTATACTTACACCTGTCAGGTAAAGACAGACATTAAGTGTATGGGGCAGCAGCAGAGTACTGTTGCTTTTAATAGGTAGACTTGGTGCCTACTATCAACACTAGACACATAATTACTTGGCCAGCTTTGATCTTTCAGGCAGAGAAAAAGGATGTTGAAACACATCAGTAGTGCTAAAAAAAAAAAAACAACTTTCCGTGTAAAATGACTGTTTGGGTTGGTTGTTCAGGCAGGGCCAGGGATCACAAGGTAGGACACTGTGGTCCACAGGTGGTCCCTGGTACGAGGTTGTTAATTAAGCATCTGAAGTGTCTTTGGCATGGAGTTCTCTACATGAAGTAGACTTGTGGTTCTCTTGTTAGACTGCATCAGAGAAGCCTCTGTGCGAACACTCCTGATGCACATCCTGTGACTTGATCTAGCATGGGAATTGGGGACCTTCTCCAATTTGAGATCAAAGTTAGAGAAGAGGGGAATGATTACTGTTTTCTGTTAATTGCTTTTCAGTTACTTTGTTATCTGACAAAGTGTAAGTTGGGTTTTTTGATTTTGGATTTGGGGTTTTTTTTACCACCAAAGTATAGGTATTACCTCTTAATTTTTGGTAATGGTTTGAGGAAGTGTTAAAGTTGTTTTCAAATGCTGTCATCTGACTCTAAATGGATAGTCTTTTCTAATATAGATTGGGTGTTTTTGTTTTCTCTGTCTCTCAGAACTGGCATGGAAGCTAAAGAGACTGGCCTGGTACCATCCCTTCTCAGTGTGTTGCATATCTTTCCAGGGAAGTGTTAAGGCTTGTCTTTTCAGCAACCTTTTCTTTTTTTCTTTCATAAAGTCAAGATCTATCTATTAAGAGCAATCGTCTCTATTCATGCCCGGTGGCTCTTTCACAGCGTTTTGTCTTTAAGGGGGGCCACTAGCAGTTGTTGAGAGTTAAGGTAAGTTTAGATTATGATTGGAGGGAACCTTTTTGGCTATTTGAGGTTTAGAGACTTTGTAGAGATTGGAGGATATGCCTAAGTTACTGTGTCCAATAGCCCCCGAGCAGGATTTTGCCTCACGTAGTTATTCAGTGGTTGTGAATGCCCCTACCACAGGGGCAGTACATCTTAAAGGTAAGCTGCTCCCTATAGTCCTTTCTCTTCAAGGAAGGGACCAAGCTGTGCTCCACGTGCTGCAGAGTGGCTAGTGAGCTTGTGTTTAAGCTTCCTGACGTAACTCACTTAGGGTTAATACAGGCACAAGGATTTGGAAGCAGTGTACCATGTGACATTTGCTCAGTGTGCCAATCCTTCTGCTTAGGTGCAGACCTATTTTTGTCATGTGTGTTTAGAGAAGAAACCCAGCAAAATGTAAGTGATATAGAAAAATGGTGTTTTATGGGGCAAAGAGGAGCAGAGGGGAATATATGCCCTGGCATGGATACAGTTCTCTTCTGGCTTGTCTTTTCAGTCTGTTGAATGACTTGCTACAGTACTGGGCAGCCACTTGTATTTTCTTTTGCATTGACTTCCACCTCTGTAGCACCTGTGGAAGAGACAAAATAGACTACACTTGCCTGGGTCAAATATCAATGTCTCTTTGCAATTTAAGATGAAATGCTTCTAGCTGGAAGGAGATTGACAAGCTAGCTTAGACCTAGAAGCTTGGCAGCATTTACATCTCTTCCCACTTTCATGTTTAGCAAAGAAAGAATGTGGTTACCAGCTTATTTACAACGTCGTGTTCAGATTCACAAAGTTCAGTAGTTCTTGAATCACTCCTCACTCAGGAGTTCATCAATGTCATTAGAAGTAGAGTTTTATTTTTGGAATATTCCTTGAATCAGGCATTTCCATATTTTCTCCTAATGACTTATAGTACAAACTAGAATTATATTACAGACTTTCAAAGCATCTGAATTTTTGATGCTTTCTGTACTGTAATATGAGAACTCTTTCCAGACATATTCTGTAGAAAAGCGATTTCATTTGAGACAAAAAATATCCCTTGATCCAAGTATTTTGGTCTTTAGCTTGTCATGCAAAGACCATGTGAAACAATTTTAAGCGTTAAAGACTTTTTTTATTATTCCAGCATAAAATAAAACAAAAGTTATACCATTTGTGTGCACATTTATACTGTAGTTGTGCATCCTCCATACATTAGTAGTGTTAAAAAATGTCTTGCCCTGTGAAAGTGTTCTGTTGTGTTGGTTTGTTGTTTTTCTCTCATATTGTGAAATAAATAGATGACGTTTATAAAGCACCCACTATGGACAACAGGTAATGGTAGAGAGCATTAATAGGCATTCTGTAGGGTGAACAAGCAGGTTCAGCAGGTAGGGAATGATGTGCCCTTTCCCTAGCCTGGCAGTGGTTGGGGCATTTATTGGTAGGACTTCAAGCAGCCATCAACAACTATGGAATTGTTCTTGGAGTATGGACCAGTCCCGTTTATGTGTCTTTTAAGCGATTGATATGGAGAAGCTACGAATTAAGGAATTTTTTTTGCCCAAATAACTTGAGGCATCTGCTCTGTTGTCAGGGAAGGAATATTGGATGCAATCCTATTTACTCCGTAAGTGTTAATTTGCTCTCGTTATCATTCCATCTGTAAGCTATTCATATTTTGCATAAAGTACATGCTTGTGTAGTAGGAGTTAACATGCCTAGAATTATTTATCAGAAAGTTAGTGTTGATATAATTGTTCATTCCTAAAATAGCCAAAGCACAAAAGATGAAGCAGGCTACTTATAACAATACTGTAATGCTCATCCTTCATTAACTTCCTCCAGTGGGACAGGCAATGTCTTATCTTGGCTCAGCAAAGTCACTGGGGTCTTCCTGTTTTGTGGGTGTTGTTTTTTGGGGGTTTTAAAAATTTCTTTTGCTTTAGTTGGGATGGCTTCTGGGTTGGTTTTTTTGGGGGGCATAGTTTCTATTTGTTTATTTTTTCCTTTCTTTTTTAATTAGGTCAAGTATTGCTATTCAGATATTTTATCTAAAGCTAACTTGCAGTGCATGCCAGCAGGATATGAAGAGACTTGATGCTAGGGCCAAAAGGGAAGCACCTAAATATTGTTCCCTTAGCTCGCTCTGTTTTGAAGCAATAGGATTGGGACGATAATGAGAATATGTAATTTCTGTGCAAGTAAATTGCTCTGGCAGTAGGTGTTATCCTGACCCTCAGACTTCTGTGTGAATATCTGGTGCATTCATGAAATCACAGTAATTTATCACTTGTATGCTAATGACTGTAATTTTACCAAGGCAGTGTCCTGAATCTCCTTAAAGAGCATCATTGAGAGGTTATAGCAATTCCCCATGGGAGTCTCATGCCCTTCCATTCTTGGGAGACTGGTAGTCAGGCTAAATCAGCTGACCTGTTGTATGATCCTCAGCAAGTCCTGGACTGTGTACATCCTAATCAAAATTGCTCCACCAGGCCCCCTTTAGCCTTTTAGATGTTACTTGAGGGTGTTAATTAGTTGTTTAAGACAGATGTCTGCTTTATCAGAGTTGATAGTTTAGTTGTCCTATAGAATGACTTTATGTACAGGATGAGGTAAACCTCAGTCAGCTGTTCCCACAACACAGTCCTTTTCACAGGAGTGGGCATGTGGCTACTGAAAAACGCGTTATTTCCAGGCCCTGGTTGTTTCACAGAGGTCAGCTTAATGTAAGGGACCAAATTCCCCTCTCTGTAAGGAGTGAGCAGATGCCACTGCCTTACCTTGGCTTCCTTTCTTTAAATGCTTCTAAATTTGTTTCTGAACTGGTACTAGCTTTGGACCTTTCAAGACTGAAGAAACTCTTTGTCTAGATGTGTCTAAAATGCTGCTGGAAGTAATCCAGAGTACAGACACCTAAACCTTTTCTCTTTTCAAAGTAGTATTGGAGTGCAGCCTTTTTGTTCCTTTGGGGAATGTCAGCCTGCTGTTGCTGGTCAAAGATGTAATGGGATTTTTTGTCATGCATCAGGGTTGACTGAGATAGTGGAGTTTCAGACAAGGTGCCTAGGCTTCAGTTGAATTTGGACCAGTGAAATCTAGATTCAAAGGTCTTCGGTCTAGGGATTTTGGCCTTGCAATTTTTGATGTGGACTTTGTTCTATTCTGTATAGATATGTGAGAAGAAACCTTTCTGAAAATAGTCTCAGTTGAAGAATACAGTGATGGGACAAATAAGGAGAGGGAGTAGTGAGAATAATGCTTCTAACCTTGTGTTGCTACAGGCCAGTGGTGCACATGGCTTGATGGTGTAGTCAGCAGGCTTACCTTTAAAAACTAAATATGCACAGAACTTACTATGGTATTTAAATTCATCAGTTTGATGTTCAGAAGAAAAAAGTCTGCAGCCCAAAGCTTCATTGCCATTAAGTAAGCATCCACATTTCCTTTGTATAGACATGATGAAATTGTGGCAGGAAAGGTTCACTGTATGCATACTCTTGGATCAGGTCAGGGTCCATCTCTGTTCTCTGTTAGTAAAATACTTCATTTTCTTATCTCAGTTTGTAAGTGATTCAGAGCAGGAACTTGCTGTTACCTAGCTTTTAGTGCAGTTTGGTGACTTTATACTTCTGTGCATGCAAGTGGTGTCTCCTTAGAAGAAGCTAGCTTTTTGCAGGAGTTAAATATTATTTGGCATGCTTTTCTTTTAAATATTGAATTGCATCTTGAGCACAAAAACAAAATCCTAAATAATTCTGTTAGTCTATGTTAATTGTCATTCTGATTTTTATGCTTTCACATAGTGAGATAGGGGAGATTTTATAATTTCTTATTACTACCTGAAAGAGTTTGTTTTACTTTTATACCTTGGATACATATAACCTTAGTATAAACAAATAATCATTCACAGAAGTCATATCTTCATCAAATACATGGTTCATGGGCAGGAAAGAGTGAAGAAAGTCCCTATCATGTTGGTGGATATATGAACTAAATTTGAACTTTCCTCACGTAGTTTCTCAAGTTGTTCTAGCTGCTCATTAAAAAGCATGTAATGGGGATTGATGCTTTTACTTTTAATAAAGTCCATTATGCACTCCAATAAAATAAAAAACAGCTTATCTGAATTTTGGATTCTTCTCTGAAGCTGGCAAAGCTCTGTGCAAAACTGCATTGACCTAGTCAAGGCCACAGAAGTGTGGTGGCACCTTCAGTCTTTGTTCTGCTGTAATAAACCAAAGATGGCATCAACTTTGCAGGAAAAAAAATAGTGCACAAGTTCTCTCAGAACCGACTCTGTAGCTGAGTGCCCGATTTGACTTCCCAGTCCCTGCACCCACAGTTCAGCATGGGTGTTGCAGACCTTTGCCAGGCAGCAGCGACCCAGGGGTCCCTGTTCAGCGTCCAGGTGTCATTTTCCTCATGGCTCGATGCTGACTTTTTAGTGTGGAGGTGAGGTGGTGTTAGTTGATCTTGTTCTGCCACTTTAGTTCAACTTCTGTGCTTTGAAATCAAAACTTAAAGGGAGATGGAAGCAGCTTTGTACAGTATCAAAGCCAATAATGGATTTTTTTTTTCTTCTTTTTTTTGAAAAAAAGCAGATTTTTTGTTGATGCTGGTGAGTCTAGGTAAAGCCTCAGAGCTCTAGAATTACCTGTTTCTGAACTTAAATGCAGGAAAAGAGGTTTTTTCCCTGACATTGGTAATGTGGATCTGGCTATGAGCTGGATTAAGTTGCCTTGGAACTGGAGATATCAGACTAGAGCACTTCTCATCTCAGGATGCCCTTCTGATTGTCACAGCTATTAAAATAACTAAACCAAGAGAAACAAATGTATAAAGAGTACTTAGGCATTTGTTCATGAGCTTGTGACTATCTCCAGTATCTTCTCTCATTTTTCTGTGTAAATTGCAAATCTATGTGTAAGCACTCAGAAGTGTTAAATAGTTGCTTATGGCTGAGATGCTGAGTGCCTAAGTGCCGTTTACATTTTAAAGTAAATTTAGATCTCTTTCTGGAGGCTGCTGCCCTTTAGTGCTGGTTTTCCTTCAATACTCTTGCTGACTTCCTATGTGCTTCTTTCCCTGTCTGTCTGTTCTGCATTGTGAGGTGGTGCAGGCAGTACTTAGAGTGCTCGTATTTTAGGAGAAATTTAGTGTGGGTGCACTGTTTCTTCCTTTCTCCTCCCTGCCTTTCCTTCCTCCACAACCTGCAATTGCACAGGGAACTGTGGTGATGGTTTTTTTTTTTTTTCCTTAAAAACACTGAACTTTGTGATCTGATGGTGCCTTTGAGTGATTGCTTTCATTCTGCTGACAGATTCTACTTGCCTGTGTTAAGTCATGAGCTTTTTCAAGGGTTAGCTGAAACTGGTTGCTGTATCAGTGAGTAAAAGCTCTCCAGGTTGTGTCTGATGCAGTCATAGAAATGTGAAGTAAAAGGGTAGAGGAATAGCTGAATGTGTCCTTTAGTCTTGTGTTTCTCTTGTTTATTGTGACAGTACACATGAATCTGAAGTTACTGGAGTGGAGAGAATAACTTTCCTTTTTTTTTCTCAGCTGAAATAGATTTAAGCTCTCAGTTGCTGTGTCCATAAACTAACTTCTTTCTCTCATTTGCAGTTACGCTGTCTCACATCACACAGCTGGTTCTGAGTCACAACAAGCTTACAAGTAAGTATGTTCCTGGTTTTAGATTTTGTTGCAGGCAGTTGAGGAATATTTTAAATGTGACACTGCTAGTTTGATTTTTTTTTTTGTAATAGAGTGCAGTTTTATTCTTAAGGGTGCTTCTTGGTTAAGTACTTCATTAAAAATAAGGAGATTGAGAATGTGACTTAGCAGCCATATTCAACCTTCAGCTGCCCTTCCAGCTTCAATACAGACCTGCAGTGTACTGGAAGATCTGTAATTCTCAGTCTTGTTACCAGTTCAGACAGAAATCCATTTCCTACCATGGCTCTGAACTTACGTTTAGATGAGGACTTTTGAAATTTTTAACTGTATCAGAAACAATAATTTGCGTTTTAGTGGATGGATAATTGATTTGACTGAAGCAAAACAACCTACAACCCCACTCCTTTATATTTATAACCAAACATATATGAGCAAGACCAACTGAATGTAAGCAGCCTACTTCTGTCAAAAAAAACCCCGTCTCTCTTGCTCATGCTGCACACACCACCTTCAGCTATTACCTTGTGAATCCTGCTTTCCATGGTGAAGAAGCCCTTAAGTGAGGTGTTGGTGAATAGCACATAACGAGCAACATACATATGAGACTGAACTTGGTGGAGGCAGATATCAGACTTACTTATGCCAGGCAAAAGTTTTTGTGGGTTTTGTTTCGTTTGTTTGTTTTTGTAGAATGCTTCAGGATTACCTATCAATGTCTTGTGCAAACATTCTTTCTTCTTGGTTGTTGAAATTCAAACAGTGAATTTTGTCTCATCCCTGTCACTATGCATCTTCTAAAGAGAAGTGTTTTGTTTGTTGATGTTCCCATCCTTGTTGCTCTCTGCATGTGCCAGTGGATTTCTCTGTGAACCAGTCCTTCCCTTTCTGAAACTGAATTGGAGAGATGAAATGGGGATGGGAGTTGAACTACTGAAGTGGGTGTGTGTAGACAAGAGGACTGGGTAGGTGCTTCACTACGTATTCAAGGAAATCTTCACAAATTGAGATGGATTTAGACAAACACAAACAAAACCCCAACAAACCAACCAATAAAACTCAACCTGTTGAGCTCTACACTACTTGTTGCATGAACTATAAAGTAGTATGTGTTATTTAAAACATTTGAGTTGATGTAAAAATGTCACTAGCGTCTCTGAGCATTTGCAGAGGATTAAGCATGAGGGAAAACATAAATATTCTTAGATTCTAGCATATAAGCACTTCTCTGGATGTAGTTTATTGGGTATGTGTAGCTTAAAGGGTTTGTAGTAGTAAATAGATAAAGTTATGGACGCTGTGTGACTGTCTGTGAGAAGTATGAGTTAGTTATTCTGGGCCCTGTTTCTGATTGTGGAGTGTCCTCTAGACTGGCATCTTGCTATTTGTTATTGTCCCTGTTGTAGTTTTCAAAGAAATCTCAATCTAATTATAAATGTGACCAACAGTTTCCAGCCATCAAGCATGTAAATGATGACTGATGGGTAAATTAATGGGACAATTCAAGCAGGGAAAATTCTAAGCATCACTGTTAAACATGCAGCTCTACCCATGGTGTAGAAGGTCATGAAGTTACAAGTAACTTGAAGCTGGGAGAATGTTTTGAGAAAGATTATGATAAATTTTCTTCGGCGTATTGCCATCTGGCATCTGTTATCAGCCACGGGTGGAGCTGGGCTCTGGGGCCACTCAGCTGGTGACTTTTGTATGTTCCCTCATTGCAAGAAGATGCCCATCTCTGAACTTGAGCTGCTGAAAGCTAGGCAGTCACTTCAGCTTTGTCTGCAGACTTAGGGGGGTTGCAGGCACCTTGAGATAGCGGTTCATCCTGCACACCTCTGTCTAATGCTTGTGGTCAGGCAGCTCACCCCAAGTTGGGTACCTTAGTGCTGACAGGCAGAACTGCTCTCTGGTGCTGATTATTTGATCTGGCATCTCTGAATGGCTGCTTACCTGGCACAAGGATGAAATGAGTTGTAAGCATTATTGTTTCTAAACTTCACTGTTCTTTCTCTGGGATTTGTAAAATTTCTGCAATTTTTGAAATCTAACAATCAGACTGTCAGTGAACCAGCTCTTCCACCGGGTGCCTTATAAATCTTAAACGTAGCCAAGGGGTGGTCTCAGCTGAACACACAACTGGCTGGGCAGGTGGCAGGTGTCTGCCTTGCTCTGAGGAGGAGGGGACAGGCTGAAACTCCTGCATGGAGATTTGAATCCTGGTGAACTTGGCTGCCTCAGATCTGAGCCTGGGAGGGGATGTGCTTCAGCATGAGCTCCATAATGAAAAGCTGAGTAACTAACTATGTCCTAGCTGAATCTTAGCTGCAGATCTGACAGTGGGAGGAAAGATACAGTAATAAGAGCTGTCCAAGAAGGATGTGTTCAGGTTGACTTTAACTATTCAAGAAAAACCCAGAGTGTACCATTTGCTTAAAGCAGCTTTAGTTCTCAAAATACCAGTTTAAGGACTGCCATGACTATGAATTTGTGTTATATTAAATCTTAGCCTTTAATTACTGCTTCCTTCTAAAGTAGCCATTAGATCAGCAGGCTGCAGATATATGCCTTCTCTCAGCTGAGGAATTCTGTCAGCCTTTCTGATTGCTGTATTTGAGTTTCTTTCATGGGAAGGTAAGACCACTGCTTCCTCTGAAAAGTAACTATTTGAGTCTGAAACTTGCTATTCTTTCACAAATGGATGTAGACACTTAAATAGACAGCACACATTTTTAAAAGGCTAAATTTCAAGTTCATATTCTCATATTTGACACTGTTGACCTAATCTTTTAAGCTATGTAATTAATTGTCTTAGCAGATTGTTCTTAAAATGACTAGGAAGCTGATGGCAGTGACACTTGACATACTACACTAAGGTCATATTAGCATCTTTTACTAGTTTTCTGCCATTTAAATGAGTGTTCTGCTTGCTTTTTTTTTTACTGTTTAGAGTAAATATGTCTATCTGAGAGAATAAATACATGTAAAAACTGGATTTGCATATTTTTATGTAAACATACTTTATATTTTTGCCAGAAAACTATTAAAAATAAATAAAATTTCATTAGCAAGTATAAGGATTACTTTATTAAATCCATCATACTGCTCAGAATACTTTTGTGACATTGATTTGGTTAATATTTCTAGTTTACCATTTGTATTGTATTGGTGTGTCTAAATCGTTAATTATCAGAAGTACTCAAGTGCACATTTATTTTTCTGGAGCATATTAGGCTGAATTTATTTCAGCTATCTGGTGCTGTGCTAACGGAGTAGTCTTGAACTCACTTTCTCTCCTCTAGGTGACTTCTGAACTGGTTGAGTCTGTCCTTTGCTGCTTGTGAGAACTTTTTGTGCTTCAAAATCAGAAGCAAAACTCTAAGGGAAGCTAAACAGCTGTGATTCTGTGGTCTTGTTGAACCAGTTGCTGCATAAGTGACAAAGCTGGGATGATTCCACTGTAGAATCTGTGTGACAATCTTGTTGAAAGCAGAAGGAGAAAGTGAATATCTGTGCTTTTTCTTAACATAATGTAGACATAGGGGCCAGTGTCTGTGTATCTTGTACTGGGAGTTTGGTGTTCCATCATTTCATTATTTTAAAACCTTCTATCCAGTATATAGCTGAGAAGCACAATGCAAGAAAGTCTTAGCCTGTATAGGTTGTCTGATCCTGACCCAGGTGTCTTTTTAGCCCATTGGCTTCCATCAAAATAAATGCAATAAAATCCTAACAAATGTTCCTTAAATTGATGGAAATGAGTAGATGAACTATAGATATCTGCCCTTCAGTGTGGTGGATAAGTTTGGATAGATGTGACCCAGTTACCTTTGTTCCATGTCATTTGATGCTAGCTGAGGGACATACAGGTGACATTCACTTCCTGCTCAATAGGATCATTTATAGGACATGAATAGTGGTAAGTAATTAGGGTAGCTGTGCTGGAGGGACATGGAGGGAGTTTGAGCCACAGAACATATTTTTGTAGAAACCACATTTGATCAGTTTCGTCAGACACAAATCTCGTTTCTGCACATCTGTGCAATGGTAATATTTTTCATGGGTGTTCATTCTCCTGTTTTGTGCATTTCTACTTAGGGCTGCTTCACTCAAGTTCAAGTGGAATGTAACTGGAAGTCTGCAGCGATCATGGTCACTTACTCCTCTGATGTCTCTGTGCAGGATGAAAGTGACCTTCAGGTGTTGGTGTAGACCTGCCTGTTCTGCAGGGCCACCTGCCATGAGGGATTTGTTATAAAAGTTCTTGAAATCAAACTTAGGCTTACTTGTTCAGAGTCCTTCAGCTAGAGTTTGTGGTTTCATAATGGTTCTGGGGAACAGGTTGGGAACTGCAGAATACTGACATTCTGGGGAGCCCAGGTCAGGGAGAGGAAGGGATATCACCAGGCTTGTGTGTGTTTTCTACTCTGGGTCTTGCCCCATATCATTTCAAGCATAACGGGGTGGAGCTCTGGGAGACAGTGTAAAGTAGATAATCTGAGCATGAGGGGTTTTTTCCAGCTGATGGTAGGGTTTGTCTGTCACATGTCTTGAGGGCTCATGGGTTTTCTTTTTCAGGGTTTTTTTTTACTTTATTTATAGATTGGTTCTGCTAGAACAACAAATGACTGCCTTTGACTGGAAAAGAGTACCTTTGCAGGCAGAAGTCAGCTGGGCAGATTAGGTTTCACCTTTTGGTCCCATTATGCCATGAGATTTGTAAGTGGGCAATAATTGGAGTAGAACAAGCAACAGAGAAACTTCCTTTTATAATGGAAACTGTTAGAGCATAAAAATGTGGCTTAGGCCTTGCCTTTTTTCTCCTACAGAGCAGCTTTTGTGTACTATTTTGTCATTAAGTGTGAAAGAGTACTGAACCCTCTAGTTATAGGTAGGCTAACTCAAGGTATTCTCCAGCCACTTAAAGCATATACACAATTTCGCATCCTAGTATAGGATGGGAAATCCTTACTTGGTATGCTGATGAAGTTTTGACAATTAAAATCCCTGTACTACGTTGCAAATAGGAAGTGTGTTTGAAGAGCTGTCAGAAGCTCACTTGTCTGTAGTCCACCCAAGAAGGTCACCTAGGGGAAGATGTGACTGGAAAGCGGGCTGGGATGTTAAAGGTTACTTTGGCACTGACAGCAGTACGAGTGCTAGTTATCATCAATATGTGTGCAACTATTACGCTGCCAACTTGACATGTTTCATTTTCACTTATTTTGGGACGTATAGTAAGTCTTTGATGACTTGTAACTGCTGTAACAATTATTTGTTTTACCTACTAGTGGTGATTAATTGACATTGCAATCATTTGGAGAAATCTATTCAGCGATTCTAGCTTTTATATCATTATCTGCTGATACCAGTGGAAGTACCAGTACTCTGTGGTTTGTCCATTAGAGGTCACTGTTTGAATACATTTAGCAGTTTTTTTCCTGGGAAGAAGCTTGTGCTCCTGGTAGCTCTTCATCCTGCCTGGTAGGTGGTGGTGGACAGCAACTTAGTTTTTGTTGTTCTCCTCAGTCTCCTTAACCTCAGGTGATCCTATGCTCACTGGCTTCACATATTCTTGTGCTGCCTCTAAATGATCTCAGAAGTTGCCTGCTATTCATAGCTCACTCCTGATGATTTCTATATTTTTTTGCTCTTGTGCTCTGATTCCTTATCCAGTATTATCAAATGATTTAATGATGAGAGATCAGGAACAACTATTTTTTCCTCAAACCTCTTCTGTGTTACCTGTGTCATGTTCTCTGTCTTCCTCTACCATTCTTCTGATCTGCTGTCCTGTACTGTTCTGTGCTTTTTCCACTGCTTCTCCCTTGATTCTCATGTAGTGCTTTACTCATCTGTAGTCTTTTCCTTTTTGTGAGGTGATCCATTAGTTTTTTGCTGGTTCCCGTTTCCACACCTGAATTTTGTTCAAGTTCACTTTGTGAGCCTGTCAGAATAGCTGTGTCTCATTGATCATGTTCTTTTGACGGCCGTGTGGTCACCCTTATCATCATTGTACATTTTGCCTTCTTCCAGCAGAGCAGGTCAAAACTTTTTCTTTTTTATTTTTTTTTCCTCACACGACTTACTGCTTCTTTTCTCTGCCATCCCCTAAATTGTTTTTCTCTCTGTCTGTGACCAGCACAGAAGCTTGGCCTTTGTTGCTGTTAATCCTCTGGACTGTGTCCTTGATCTTTTTTAGCATGCTGCTAAAATCTCTTGGTTTCGTTTTTATATTAGGACATCTCATTTCTGAGTCACCTTTCTGGCTGTAGTGTATACCTGGAGGTATTGGAGGTAGTCCAGACACAGTTAGCAACACTGCATCTGCCTGTCCTGAATTCCTTCCCAGTCTAGCTGCTTTGTCTCCTCCAGTCTGTGAAATGTGTTATGGTGTCTCCCACTGGTATTGTCTGACACTTTGCATCTTGCCTGCTATCAGGTTATTTATATAGCAGATTTGTTGACTTTGGAAGGAACTAGATGACCGTGTACTCTTTACTCTTTGTTGTTTCTTGTATTCTCCTCTACTTTGCTTCTGCCTCTGCTTCCTTCTGGTAAGTCATGCCATGCTGTTGTCCTGACGTGGTATACCCCAAAACTGTGCAAGTAATGTGTGCATAGTGAGACTAAGGTTGTGCCCAGAGCACAGAACTCTTGCCTGGCAGTGGTCTGTCAGCTGTGCCTGGGAGTGATGCTTAAATTGCCTGTAAGCATTTCATTTTTTAATATAATTTGATTTGGTTTTCCGTCCTATTTCTGATGCAGGGATCTCAAAAGGGAAATATCTATATGAATGTAGTACACAGGGGGATGTGACAAGGAGGGAAAAGGAGATCCCTGTACATATGCCTTAGTGAAATTGTGACATCTGGTTTCTGCACAAATGTTTAGATTAAATACCTTGTTAGCTTTTTTCTTTTCTTCCTGAAAAAACCCAAACCTTTGGTTCTGAGAAAGTACAGATGGTAGAGCATTTTAGCTTTAAATATATTTAATATCAGCTTTGCTTTTTAGAAGCTTTGGGATAATAAAACAGAAAAATGTATTAATGACGTTGTGCTGTAATGGTATAAGGCTACATGCAGAAACTACCCAATTTATGCATAAATTAAATTTTCAAAGTTTGTACTGTATGGCAACAGTCAGTTTTGCACCATCAGTAAAGCAACCATACTAAAACCAACACTAGACACAAATCACTTGTCTGTAACATAGTTCTTCAGAAGCTGTTGTTCTTCTCTTATTAAAAGACACCTGCAAATATATTAACTCCTTTTTGTAAGTCTCAGTGTTTTCTGACGTGTTAGTATAAAGTTATTGTGTCTTCACTTATTTCTCAGTGGCTTAAAATAGCTGTGATTTTTTTTTTTTTTTTTTTTTTTTTTTAAGCCCCATATAAATGATCATTCTCCATGTGTATATATGGGTTGTAATGAAAAATTACTGGAAATCCTCTTGCAGGATGTAGACTACTTTGAAGTTGGCATTTTCAAAGCTAGTAAACGTTGCAAAAGTGAACTCACCTCATTAAAGAGCTTAATTTTCTATTATAGAAGTTACTGTCCAACTAGTCAAGTTGAGTTTTTTTGCTACTAATATGGACGGACTGAGACAAGAAGGTAGATTTGGTCTAGATTGAGGGGAAACTGGATTTAGTTTTGTATACTTGGTTTCGTACTCTATTTTCTGTGTATTCTTGTTGTTCCTTTAGCAGTCAGGTGTGTTGAAGTGGTTAACAACACAGCATTTTCCTTCAGACCACTCACCATCTGGCCTCTTACTTTTTCCATTGGTGTCCTATGGCATAAAATAAAATAAATATAAATATAAAATAAATGGTGAAATAAATTCCTGATCTTTATGTGTTGATGGGCAATGTGGTAACTGGTTGGTCATCTTGAAGTAATGTCTCCTGTGTCTGGAATTGAAGTGTATAGCCAGCTGAAGCCTGGGGTAAGCTAATGTAGAGGAGCAGGGAGGACTGTGTACCATACAGACATAAAGAAGTGGCTTTAGGTACTGGGTATAGGGAGCCCAACTAGGAGGGAGCTTAATTCATTCCCAGTTCTGAGAACTGGAACAAGAAATACATGTGCTGACTTTGCTTTTGAGCAGTGGGGTTTTTTACTGCAGCCTCTTCTGTGAGTGTGTTTAGAGGACAGGCTGGTGTCCCCACTAAGCAGTGTCAGCAAGCACGGCAGTCTGCGATGCTGAGTCGTGGAAAGACTCAGTTGATCCAAGTTGCAGTGAGAAATAGTCCTACGTGAGTTCCTAAAAACATTTCAGTGGTGTAAAAAGTGTAAACTCCTAATATGGTCCAACAAGGCAAACTGAAATTAGGAAGTATTTTTTTGATACACTGAAAGCAGGATTTTGTTAATAAGCACTACTAAGCACACAACTAGATGAGTATTTTTGAGTAAGAGGCTGAAGTGACCTTCACCTTTGAGGGTAACCTAAGGGATTTGTTCAAGGCCTGGTGTTCACAGCATCTTTGGTTAGTCCCTTTTGTAAACGGCAGAAAACATGTTAAATAGACTGAAGTAAAGAGAATATTGAGGAAGGGAAAGGTAACTGTGCTGAACAAACTTCAGATGGGTTGATTTATCTAAAGCTGGCAACTAGGCAGGACTGTGAAACTCTGAAAAGATGATGCCTAAACAACTTAAATGCCTGAAAGAGGCTCACTGAGATTTAGTGAGACCGTTTGCATTTGGTGGAAGCTTAACAGTAAATCTCAACACTATCAACTAAAGTTCTTTAGTCCTGCAGAAGTTACTTCTCTTAACCATCTGCTGTTGAAGTATCAACACATACCAAGGACCTGGCCTCTAATAAGGGTACGTTGCCTGTGTTCTTCAACTTTCATAGTGTACCTCGGGGTTTTTGCGTTTTTTCCTGACTTAAATATAAGACAGCAAGTGCTTTGGCTGAACTGTGCTCTTCTCACAAAGCGATTTGAAGATGCAGATGCTGTGGTTCACTACAGTAATTCAGAAAGCTTGGCTAATACTCTGTTTTATACAAAATTATTTGCAGAAATGAAGGGCGTGTTTTTATCCGCATTTTTATACCTATCTTCCCTTGTACCATTCCTTAATGCTTTAAAAAAAGCTAACAAGCATTAGATTTTTGTGAGCTATTTTGATGTGGTTTCGGTTCTTTGCAGTTGGGTGATACATTTTCAACCTAGTAATCCCTTCCTAACCTAGGCCCCTGGTTTCTAGTATTTCTCTCCAAACTCTGAAGTACATCTTAAGATCTCTTCTCAGAGAAGAGCAGATTTGTCCTTCATCTTCACTAGATGTCACTTGATTCCCAGTCTCTTCTCAGTCTTTCTTGTGCTCACTGCACTTCTCCTTAGACTCTGAATTCTAAATTAAAACTGTTTATTGATAAATTGCTTTGTTAGCAGAGTGGCACATCAGTGAGCTATAGTATAATTTAAACATGTTCATAAGAACAGTTTCATATCTGAGGTGCTTCTGTGGATAATTGCAATAAAAAACCCTGCTGGTTTCTGGAAAGAGCTGAAGATTAAGGAGACAAGTTTGTTTTTAATGTTTTCAGTGTGAGGAAGATTAATAACCATCTTTGGAAGAGTGAAGGGAGGGCAAAAGGGGAAACTTGAACTACATAGTGTGTAAATTAAGTACTGTATGCTTCAGTTGGGATCAGGATTCTCTCCAGTTAGCTGCCAAGTATGGTATCAGCATGCCTATGAATATTTAAAATGAAAACTGTTGTGTTCTCCCTCTGCTAATTCCTGTTTCATTTTGGTGAAGTTGATTGCTTCTCTCAGTATAACAGAACCCTTGTCAAATTAATCTAAACATGACTCTAGCTCTAAGAGTACAGTTATGTTGGATGCACAGAATGCATTATATATTTAGTATTCTAAATTCTTCCTCCCCCATGAAATGTGAGTAACATTTCATGACTGTATGACCTTTACACTAAGGGATCCTTACTCATGAAAACTTCCTGTTGATGCTAACTGGATTAGCAAGTCTGCAGAACTGGGTTTATTACATTGTATAGTGCACAGGTTTTATTTACTTTAGTCTTAAAAAGTAGGTTCTTGCTCTTGGCAAGAAAATTTTACCTGGGATCCACAATGGACTGATAGGACTCTTAAAGGTCTGTATTGAGTTCTCTTTACTCTGTGTGACTCTTGACCAGCTTTTAAGTGGAACAGTTTAATGAGAAACTGGCATAGTCTTATAAATCTCTTCTCTGTCAGTAGTGCTATTTTAATAGCTCTTCTGGGTAAATATTCCCTTAGAACCTCTAAAGGCTTGGAGTACTACTGAACGTCGTGTTCCTAGGTACTGCAAAATTACTTCATTAAGTAAAGAAACATTCTGAAAAAAACAGGAATTCTGCAGCTTGAAGTTTCTAAGGATGTGAATGTCGAAGGAATTAATCTTACTTAAAAAAATTAAAATTCTTATTTCTCTTGATGTCTGAGTCAAAAAACATTGAGTTCAGTTGAAGGTTTTCTGTAGCCTTTGGATTGTAAGCTTACTCATGCACATTTTAATGCATAATCAGGTTAATTACAGATACCATTTTCCAAGCAGCAGTGGGACAATGTTTATTTTGAACATTCAGTGTTAAGGTTTAAACGAGCTGAAATGTTTAATGCGGTTTGTGTACCATATGTTCTTCTCATGGAGGCTCACATTTTTACTAAATCATTTCACTTATTCAATTGGGTAATTTATTGACTCTGGTCATTTTTTGATCTGAGTTTCCTTATCTAAAATGTTTTATATTTTAGTTTTAAATTGTAAAGGAGTTTTTGATGTAGACCTTTTTTATCGAGTGTCTTCAGAAATGTTTATTTTAATGTCTTTACTAAACCAGAAAAAAAAGCAGACTAGATTTCATCTTTTAGATAAAAGGAAATGAAGACTTAATTTTGCAAACACCTGAATTTGTTTGCTTTTAAAGTTGTGAGGATTCCTGTTGTTTCCCAGGGCTTCACAGATGCGTAAGAGAAATAATCTTGGTGATTATTTTCAGAAATAAAGACTTTCTGAAGCCTGTGCATTTTCAGCTGTATGAAGGGCCCTGCCACCACAAGACAGAGTATATTGAGATCTATCCAAATGGCAAAAGAGTTGTAGACTGGAACTGGAGGAAAAATCATGGACCTCCTTTTCTTCTCTTCCATTTCCTGTGCTCTTTCTTCTTTGTCAGAAGTTGGGTATGGAAAAGGAGATGGATTTGCATGTCAGTTCTTGGTAGTGGTATGAGAGAACCTCTTGACTTCCTGCTTTATGAGAAAGGGTTGCTTCTGAGACATGTAATTCCAAGTTGCTGTCACTGATTTGGATGTTCTTAGGGTGTTGCTCTGTAGGTCCTTCTAACCCAGTATCTGTTCTCCCAACTAGGGCAATGTAAGACCTATAGTAAAGATCATATCTGGTGTTGGCTTCTGGTTCTCCATGTTGAAAGAGAACTAAGGCCTAGATCTAGGATAATCCAGGTGTGGAGTTATATAGGCATTGAATAGTAGCATTTAATCCTTCTTATATATGTTTTGGAAATAATTTTGTTAAGTTTTGAACAGCTGCTGGTTGTGTAGGAATAAAGTGTAATAACTTGCCTTGAGTGAACTTGATGAGAATATGTTCTAGTGCTTAAAGATTTGCCACTAACTTCAGGGCAAAAAGAGCATAAATGCTTTGAAGTATAACAAGGTGCCAATCCTTATTTCCAGAAACATGAACAAAGTCCTCTTATTCTTTCCGGGCAGTCTGTAGAACCTGTGTTTCACTGTCAACCAACCTTTGAAATCAAGGTGAAGTCTATGGCTGTCATAATCGATCACTATGTGGTTTCCAGTATTGAACAAGGGGAAGGAGGCTGTTCCTGCTCTTGTGAAGTGAGACTTAATATGAATGGGGCTTCATGATGTGACTGAAGCTTCACAGGAGAACGCCAAAGGCATTGGGCTGCCAAATTTTACTAGCATTTTCTGAGGGGGAGTTGTTAATGACACTGGGCAGCAGATGGTCTTAGAAGAGTTGTTAAGACACTGTGGATTGTACTGTAAATACGTGGGTGAATGGAACCAGGATGCTGACAGTTCACTCTCACAGCTCATCATGAGAAGGTGACTCGAGTGGAAGTCAGTATTGCCAGAACATGAATGTCTTGGGATTTGGCAGTCTGCTATGTATCTGGGAAGAATTCTGCAACACAGTAGTGCGTTGGTAGTCTGGTTGTGTGAAGTTCAAAACAGAGAGCATGATAAGCCTAGTCAGCCTTGCTTGACCACCACTGATCTTTAGACCTGAAGGTACTGAACCTGTGCAATTTAGCTACAAGACCAGTGGAGGAGTTAATTTCAGTCTTCTGATTTTTGTTGAAGGGAGAGCATTCATTTATATTAGAAATTAGTCTGAATTGTTGAACCAGAAAATAAACTGTTACAGGAAAAAGTCCTCTCTCCCCTGCCATGAGCCTGGTTTTGACCTACTCTTCTGTTTTTCCTTCTGATTAAATACCTCCAGGCACTCCATCCAAACCAAAAAGTACAATTGTGGATCGGAGCTTTTTATTTTGCTTTAACAGGGTGAGACATGTAGTATTTAATTCAAATTCTCTGGTAAACAGTTAGCTTTTTTCTCATCTCAGCCTGCTTACCTGTGCAGCTTTTAGTGTATTTTGAGAAAATAATGATATAAAGTATCCTAAGTGTCATTCACAACACAAAATAGAGTATGTGGGAATTAAACAGATATATCAGGAGACAGTGTTTGGCCTTCGTATTGTTTAGGCTTTGACTAAATTAAAACCTGTATTTCCTGGTACTTCTGATTCCTAGTCTTCATAAATGTGGTATCTCAGAAGATCAGAAATATGGTTTACCTGTCCATTGCATCTTATCCAAGTCAAATTAAGAAGTCTAATTTCTGAAAGGAAAATACTTTAATACTGGTAATTACTTCTGGTGAAGTATTGAGGCTGGAAACAGCTGAATTATGTCAATTAAAATCCTCATTTAACTTTTGTTAGGGAATACTTTAAAACAACAGTAGTAGTGCATTACCCTTTAGTTTGGGAAGGCACATAATTCTTCGTGTCTTTGAGTGACAAATAAGCATGGACCAGTTGGAAAATACCACAAAAGGGAGGTCTTTTAAATGTTCAGATTTGCCTTAATGACTTTATAGAAAAGTCTGCTAAAAACCTCCTGCAATGAATATGGCCCTCAACAGTAATATTTATGTAGTGTAATTAGAGTCTTTGTTAGGGATCCCATTATTGTTCACAGTGTAATTAGACTTATAATCTAGTAAATGTGACATACTGCAATGTTCTGCTTTGTAAACATTATTGACTCCATTTTAAGACTGAGATTGCCTCATACCAACAAATAAAAAAAAATCATGGCCTCATAAAACCTTCTAATTATTTAGATGTGCACTCTGTGGATTCCTGATGCAGTCAAAGTTGAGACTGAACCAAGGTGAATACTGAGCACAGGTGCAAGTTCAGTGCAGGTGTCTTGCCAACCTCCTTTACACCTCAGCTGGCTGCTTAAATCTCACTAAGTTTAAGGGGGAAAAGATGCAAATATGAATAGCTTTTTAACCTCATTAGCACAGTGATATTCATATTGTGCTTCTGCCTTATATTTCATGTTTCTAGATAATAACAACCAGCTATTGATCTGTTGGTAATCCACTGTAGCCATGTGTGTGCATTGATCAGTTAGTTTATCACTCCTGGGAGGTAACTTGGCTAAGCAGTTCTTTTAGGACTGAATTTAATTTTTTGTAAATTTTGCTGTATCTTAAATGACCAAGAATTTGGATACTAGATTATGTAAGCAGTAAGCAGAATGGGCCAGTGCTAAAAATGAGGTTTTATTTAATGTTTGTTGTTAAAGACCTTTAGTACAACTGCTGTCTTGGTGTAACTACTTGTATCATTAATGTTTTTTCCACTCAAATAATGAAATGATCCAAGTCTCTCAGGCTCTGCTGTTTTGAGACCTGTGTGTGCTACATGTATTGAGAGGACAGCCTGCTGCTGTTTATTAGACTGTAAGAGCACTTGTCCTTGTCTCTCTCTCTGCAGTGGTCTTCAAAATATCTTACAGTTTTGGTAGTAATTTTTGAAGAGTACAAAATGACTGCTCTCAGCAATGAGAACAGGTTCCAGATAGGAGGCTTTTTGGATATAAACTTTGCTTTTATTGGAATAACAAGATGCTTTTTGTGCTGCAGCCACTGCACAAACAGTGCAAACACCAGGTGCTAGTAGAGCATCTGTAGTCTTGGTAGCTTGCTCTAATTGCAACCTCTCACTGTGAAAACTTTCCCGCAGCTGTGCCAGCAAACATTGCAGACCTGAGAAACATAGAAGTGCTCAACTTTTTCAACAACCAGATTGAGGAGCTGCCTACACAGATCAGCAGCCTACAGAAGCTCAAACACCTGAACCTTGGGTGAGTATCTTAATAAACTTTGCTGTAACAGAGGTGCTGTCAAATGTCATCACAACTGAACCTGGAACTTCTTATTTTTTCCTATTAAAGCTTCCTACTGAAAGTGTTTTTGAGGATAACTTGGGAATTACAGCTTCAGAGTGTTCAGCTAATGTCCCGAATAAACAGAAACTTAAAAGTGATCAAGCACTTACTCTGGTGTGGTGATAAACATTTAAGTGCAACAGCAGCTCATATTCATTGAACACTGTAGTCAGACTGAACAATTATTGAATTTCACTTCCCTAGCAACTGCCTCTTAATTCTGTGGTTACTATATAAGAATCAGGCTCTATTTCCTGTTCTGCTTTGAAAAAAAATAAAATTTCATATTAATTTAGTACTTTAATTCCAAAGTTTCAAATCTGGGATTATAGACATTTCAGTTTATATTAAACCTGTAAAAGAAGCAGCACATCTTAGATGTGGTGTGCATTTAATTCAAAGAGCTAGTATTGACTGAATTTGAGCAAGGGGTGTTTCTTTTAAGTGTTCAGATTTTATATTCCAGTAGAGTCAGTGATACTTTATATAACTACAGTTGCAGAGGGCTTGAATTATTAAGAAAACAAATGTGAAGCATAGGACGTTCTTAAAATTAAATGGGCATATTAAAGTGTAACTATTTAGGAAAGCACTGGTAGACGTAAGCTTTAGCATTATAGACTTCTCATTGAAAGAATGTTTGTATTTTATGATTTCCAGCTTCTGAACACCTAAACTGAGTATTTTTTACTCTTCTAAATACTAAATGATTTTGGCTAGACTCTGTATATCCTGCTTTAGATACTTATGTAAAGTGCTAATAGTTGAATTGCATCGTGAACTGTTGGAATGCCAATAAATGTTTTAATGATGGTCTGTGTTCCCTGGTCTCTTTTTTGGTCACAGTAGATCGCAGCTTGCCTTAATATCTGTTTGAACCTGGAATTGCTTTTCAGAGCAAATACTAATCAGTATTCTGTGTATTTTGGGGGTTAGAGCCATATTTTTGAAATGGTATATAGAGGTGTTGCAGTATATGAAGGAAGAAGTTGGGCACTTTCCATGAATTAAAGCAGTGACAATTGTTGGTATAGTTCAAATACTAGTCTGCATTAATGGAAAAAAATGTAGTGCAAAAGACCACTTGATGTTAGGATCAATGGACATGTAGAACCACAGTTGCCACCTTCATACGTCATGTGGCCTAAAATCTTAGAGATTAAATGCTCTTCCTTCTTAATCCCCTCCTTACACATAGTCTTCCAGGCACAGGATTTACTCCCCAGTCTTAGCTCTGCAAAATGGGTTCTGCTTTGGAGGTCTTTGGAGTCAGTGAAGAGGAACCTCTTCTGCCCTGGTAGTTTTTCAGGAGGCAGCCCAGAAACCCTCTTGTCATCTGCAGTGCATGTGTTAGAGAGCTTCAGAACAGCCCTCCAGGGGAGAGGGAAAGCTTGAATAACAGCAGAGATTAATTTTGGAGGGTTTTGGCATGAAAGAGTCAAGTGGTGTGGGATGAGGGAAGATGTACTGCTGCACTGAAGGCTTAAAAATGTATTTGGAAGGCAGGTGGGGTGTGGTTTCTGAGGCACAAGCTCAGTGTTTGAACTTCTGCAGGGCTAAGTAGTGCTGGGCAGGAACTTTGTGCTGGTTCTCTTTCCATGCCAAAGAATAGATACCTTTCAGCCTGTTGTCAACAGGGGGAACATTCTTTCCTTCCCTGTTCCTTGCTTACAAAAGGGAAGCACTTCAGGGCCACTTAGTAAAAACCCTTTTCAGTAGTGGAAAACAAGCTGCTTTCTTTAGTCCTATTTGATATAAAGAACAGTTTTTAAGACAGTGACAACCTGCAGTAGCAGTAGTGGAGGTGCCTTTCTGTATTTTAATAGCGACTACTACAGAAGCAATACAAAGTGTATGCCTATGATAGGACTTCTTAGTGAGGAGGAAGAAGGATTTCATGTAGAGTTTAGCTAAAGAGAGCTGATCTGTACAGGTTCTTATTTTGGTGGGTTGGTGGGGCTGATTTATGCAAAAGTGGGAGAGGAAAGGTGAGGTTATTTTCTGAGAGTTTGTGAAATAAAGGGTGTATGTACTTCTCGTGCCTTTGCTCAAATGAATATATAGCCTTTTTTATTTTTGAGTGCCCAGCGTTGTCAGCACTTTGTCTTGAGTTTTTATAGTTTTAAATGTTAGATCATGCTTTGTACGTTCACCTAACATCTCCTCTTGAGTTTTGACTGTTGTTCTTTATCAGTTTTGCATTAAAAAAGTGAATCAAATTCAGAATATGTTTAGAGACAACATCTGAAGGGTCGCGTTTGTTTCCAGTTATCATATAAGAATAAAATCCTATTCTTGACAATAGCTACCTATGCAGGCTCTTCCTGAAGATGCCTCTCTTCTCTGCTCTGCTTTCAAGCCCGGGTGACCACCAAAGCTAGATCCATACACACAGGTTTTATATTTGCTGTACATTCAATACGGATGGTATGAATAGGTGGTAGTATGTAGGTAGGTTTTTTCTGTTCATATGATACACAGCCAGAGCTCTAGCTAGTAAGGTTTCATGAAGATATCTCCAGCTCTGTGCCTGCCTTCATTGTTGGAGCAGCTCTAATGATGATCTGGATCACCTTATTCAAGCCCTTTGGGGTCGGAGGAAAGTCACTGTTTTCTCTACGTTGTCTGCTCCAGGTTATCAGAGAAATCTCTTCCTTCTGTTAGTTTTCCTCATGTTGTTCTGGCTATTGCCAGTGGGAACTGCTGTCCTAAACCCTCTTAAGAGAGGCTGTTTGAGCTGTATTTAGATTAAGCCTCATCAATCACAGGACTGATGTTTTTTTTTTTACTTCATGCTCCGTGGGCATCAGTAGTTCTGTAGTGACAGAGATTTGCTGTTCTTGACAAGGGGTTTGAGCAGCAGTTATCAATGAACATAAATACTGTGCAGTTGAGGTATTCCGCTTTGTGTTTGGTACCGTGGTGAAGAACTACGTGACATATGGTCAAGGTGATGTGCAAAAGGGTAATTTGTAGTTTAGCTAGAAGTCATCTACCAAGGAGCAGCTTTCTCCGTGGAACACAGTTTAAGCTGAGCAAGGCAGTGTGACACCTCTTTCCCTTGTGCTTTATGTTTCAGGAGTGGCTGCTGATTGAGGTAACAGACAGAATCCCTTAAGAGTGCATAAGTTTTGTGTATATTTATGCATTGCAAAAGGCTTGCTCATTATCTTGGAGCATCAAACTCTTTTCAAAACAAGAGGAAATCTTGGCATAGATTACATTTTTTTATTAAAAAAAAAAGCCAACAAAACTCTTGTGACCTGTACTATTCCTGTTAGGTGAAGTGAATACTAATTGCATGCTCTTTTTTTTTCCTCTTTACTTACAGCATGAACAGGTTAAACACCTTGCCAAGGGGATTTGGTTCTTTACCAGCTCTAGAGGTTCTTGACTTGACTTACAACAACTTGAATGAAAATTCCCTACCTGGAAACTTCTTCTATCTGAGTAAGAAACTTTTCTAAAAACTCTACAAATCTTCATGATATGGTGCTTTGCTTTCTGCAGTAGAAATTTATTTGATGGAGACCAGAATCCAACAGATTTTTTTCTGATATTTATGTTTTTCTTTTAATATATCTTGAATATTTCTACATAGCACAGCAATATTTATCACTGATATACAGTCACCTGACACCTTTGGACACAAGGAGACTCGTTTAGTAATGGTATATTAGTTTTCTTCTGAGTAATATTTCCTTGAGTCCCATACTCAGTTAAAACTTAACATTTCATGGAGGGTTGCAAGCCTCAGGGGAAAATAAACTGTTTTGCAACGTAACTGTTGTGTGTTGAGTCTGAAGACAGATGTATTCCTGAGGATTCATTACTGAAATAGTTTTAAGAGCATGTGAACATGGAAGTGTCCAGTATATCAAAACATCCGCTAGGGTTGCAAAGGTTGGCACAGGAATGGTAGGGCTAAACTGACCTTTGCATATGTTAAAAATATATACCCAGAGAGTTGACAGATAGGTATTGTAATGCATATGTGCAAAAGGGCTGCATTATGGTTGCCTAAGCAACTTGAATTCTGGCACTTTCTGGATTTCAGTGATTCTGCTTTTCCGGGCACTGTGCTGAAGTGGCTTCAGGATCAGTGCATTCAGCATCAAAGTGACAGGTGAGGGGAGAGGAAGGAGTGCTGCTCGCTGAGGGATGTTGTGATTGTAACCTGGCAGAGGGAAATCTTTCAGTCAGCGTTATTAAGGATGGTCACATTTAGTGAAATAGGAGGAGGAGTAAACTACGTAAGACAAATGGGATCTCCTCTGGTGGGGAGGAGAGGTTTTGCTGATCTGACCACCTTCTTTCCTGCTGCACCTGACAGTTCTTCGTGAGTCTCCATTTTACTTATTTTTTCAAACTGTCATGTATGCTCATTCAATAATAGCAAGCTACATAGTTGTGATGGGTCATCTTTTTTTTGTGAATTTCGTAGAGCTCAACATAGATGTATATTTGTAAAAAAACCTCAGAATTTTTTTTAATGTTTGTTTAGGATGCAAATTGATGTAATAAGGAGTAATAACTGTTAAAAGAGTAATGACTTTATTCTGATATTTGAGCATTCAGACTATTTGCCAGAATCTGCCAGAGTCTACTATTGCAGAAATTGTTAATTGTCCTAGTCCTTTTGAATATAGATGTTTTCCTGAACTCACCAGCAGTATAATAAGCCAGTAAATCTAAGTTTGACCTGCTTGTTATTATTGTGAGCCCTGGGTATGTCAAAGGCTTCTCACCAAGTCAGGGTTATTAATCAAACCTGACTCCTTTTTATTGATTAGACCTCAAATGGTTGGGTTATATGCCACCCTGTTTATATATTGCTATTTAATTTGCAGCCACCCTGCGTGCACTCTATCTAAGTGACAACGATTTTGAAATCCTGCCGCCAGATATTGGGAAGCTCACAAAGTTGCAGATAGTAAGTAATTTATCTAAATTCTTGGAAAATCAATTCACTTTTGCAACACTTGTAGGAATAGAATCCAGTCAATTTGAGGAGTAGTATGGTATGTTTGCAGGAATAGACTACTACACCTGGAACTGTTTCTTGTTTACCAGAAGACACTTGTAAATAAATTGGAAGAATTGAGTGTTCAGGAGAAAAGTGGGGGCAGAAAGAGTAGAGTTCTCTTTTGGGCTGCTTTATGGTAACCAAAAATTGTTCTGACTCAATTTATATTTGCTCTTAGCTGAGTCTTAGAGACAATGACCTGATATCACTGCCTAAAGAAATTGGTGAGCTCACCCAGCTTAAGGAACTGCATATCCAAGGAAATCGTCTCACTGTGCTGCCCCCAGAACTGGGTAAGATTATGGATGGTCATTTATTTATTTGGCGGATAATGATGGTGATGAACTGTATTTCCTCTGAAGTAATTGTGCTTAAGTCATCATATATGTTAATATTTACTTTCCCCTGAGAAACACTCGCTTTTTCACTCCTACTGAATATGCAGGAGGAGCTAGAAGATGATGTGTGTTTGGTTTTATTATTTTCTTACATGTTGCATTTTTCTTGTGTATTAGTACACCTGACTGCCAATTTGTATATAGCATCTTGCTCGATGTAATGTGTCATAAATACCGAGTCTGCAAACCCATTCTTATCTCTGACTGGGTTTTGGGAACACTTATTTAGACTAGCCAAAATTATATTAAGCAAAAATGACAGTAGCATAAGTGGCTTCTTATTGACTGTTCTTGTAAAAAGTGGAAGTTTGATCAACTAGAAGTATAGCTAAATGAGAGGGTTTTTCTGTTTTGGTAGCCTATCTTTCTTAGTGAGTTGACAGCTCTTTCACTTAAAGCAGTGGAGCTGGTTGATATACTTTGAATTTGTGATATTGTCCATTTAAATACAGTTATAGGTAGCTTTTTTCAACCAATATGGAGTTTTTCTTTGAAACTTAAGTATTGATTTTGCTGAATTTACACTGCAGTATTCCATTTTATGTGAGGGACATTATCCCTGTTTACCCCAAGCCGGAAATTGGCTTCAGATCTTTAAATCTTTAAAAATACTTTTATTGGGAATAATATACCTGTGTCAATTACCTGTATTTCAAACAGCTGTTATACAGGGTCTATTCCTTGTTTCTTGTTATTGTGAATTGTTACATGGGGAAGCGTCTTTGTTTCTACTGGTACCTTCCACATAATAGTTTCCAAAACTCAGAAGGGGAGTGACTGAAGTTAGCATGATAAAGTAAAATTACTTCTTTTCATAAGAATTTGCTTTGACCCATTGACCCTGTGTGCTTAAATGTGACAGTTTGCAGAGGATGCTTTTTGTTTTATACAAAGTATCTGCTTTTCTTCTGTGAGTTGGGGGAAGATTTTTGCTTTGACTCTTATTTGTTTACTCATTTTGGGGTTATCTGCTCTCACCACTAGTGGATGAAAGTTGCTCTCTTTTCTTCACTTTCAGATGTTTATTTCTTGACACTTCTTGGTATACTTCCTTTGACTTTTTGTCAAAGTCATATTTATTTATAAAGCCTCTTTCAACATCAATAACATTTCAGAAGCATGTAGTGTCTGTAAATGTACTTTCCTGTAGCTTCCTAAATTATAGCCTTTGCGGTTTTTCTCAGAAAGCGGAAGTTAAATTCTGCACCGAGTCTAACCACCTTTGGCTAATTAAATGTTCTAAACATACTGTACAAGCATAACAACAAATCTTCATTAAATGGTTTTACCATCAAAATCCAATCCAATCCAATGGAAATGTTTGAAACAAAATTATCAATATTTGTTTTGTACAGACCTGCAAAATTCAGGATGGCCAAGGGAAGTGTTCTTCCTTTTAATTAGCACTTGTTTGCATTATAGAATAATATCACCATCTGGTAGAAAAAGGACTTGTAATTTTACCCCAGTTGATCAGGATGAGGTGCACTGACACAGCTAAATCCTTGTTACCTGTTGTTTATTACTCAAAAGGTATTCTATAAATTCTGCTTTTCCTTTCATGTATTAATTTATCAGTAATTCATTTTATGGTCTTGCTCAAGATCCTTATTCATGACCAGTTGCTGTAATTTCTATTGCAGTCTATGCAACGGATAATGCTAGAGCTATCTCAAATGTTTAAAATAGATTTTGGAGAGAACGTTACACTGGAGTCTAGATTTGTAACGAGCAACTTGCAGTCATATTTACTGTGAAAATCAGTGTTCTTGCTTGTTTATTAAACATCTAGGTACACATTTAGGGAATGGAACACCAGACTAGTATTTGGAAGGCTTTTCTGAGATCAGGGAACAGGTCACAGATAAGCATGAATCTCTGAACACTTAGTAAAAGTAACTTCATCTCTGCAGCCCTCTTTTTCCTTCTGCAGACTAGGGCAGTTTAGAGAAGCATGCCTTTGCAGACAGTTTTAAAGTCTGCCAATGAAAGGTGGTATGAGAGGGTTACAACCTACAGTGTGGCCTGCTAATGCCATCTCACCATCTCACCATCTCAGGGAAAACCAACTTTATCTGCTGTCCGAGTTCTCCCTCCTAAATTTTTAAAATTGAATTATAATGTACTCAGAACTATCCAAATACTCTTTGGTGTGCATGTTGGATAAATAACTTTTCAATGAGCAGGTCCTATTTGCATTAATTGGAGCTGCTGCTGTTCCATTTAAAGTAAACAGTCTTTTGTCTCTCATTATCACTTTCATAATTAAAGGTGCTGAAGGCTTTTGACTGGCTTAGTTCAGGCACTGGTGGACAGCCGTGAGTCATTAGATGTTCATTTACCAGGGAGATGGGCACAATATAAAACATCAGGATAAAATAGTGTTTTTGAATGAAGAGAGAGACATTACATTAAACTGTTTTTAAAGGTAATGGAAATAAGTGCAGAGGAAGGCACGGAGAATAGGGTGTGAAAAAAGGCCACAGACAGGCCTTGGAGTCCCAACTTTGGAATGGAGAAATATACTAATAAATAACCCCCTAGAGTCTGCCTGTAATGTCACCCGATGTGATTGAGCGTGGCACCAGGAAAGGGCTGGGGGAGATCAGTATTATCCTCCTTTGTGTTTAACAGAGAATACCTACTCCTAATTTAAGGAAAATATTCCTGCCCAGGAGGAAATGAGGGGCTTCAAAGAGTGCCCTGGTCTCTGAGTGAGGTGCCTTTTCTGTAAATAGAGTACATATGAGTGATGAACACAGGAAATGGCCAGGAGTAGGTGGGTGGAATTTGCAGCTTGTTTTTATCATTTGTCTCTCAGAACCCCATTCATGAGGAATGGTGGTGGGCAGTCATACATAAACTTTAAAGAGACGCTGGCATTTTTTTCCTAGCATTTAAAAGGTTATGTGCTGCATTGCGAGACAAATAAATCATGATTCACTGCAACAACAGAGTTGCAGGCAGTTGTATAAATTGCCAAGGAGGCACTAAATCTGTCGCTTTGTGTGTTCTGACCATTTTACAATGAGAATGGTGTTTGGAAAGAAAGCCAAGTAGAAACAAGAACCACATAAAATGGTAGATGCAATTAGTAGCGTCAGTGATGGTGTTTCAAGTTCACTCTATGTTCGTCTGGGTGGACTCATAAGTGCTACATAAAAGATTTTCTCAGCAGAGTCAGGTGTGTGAGAGTAGTATATGGTACAGAGTACTCACAAAGATGTAGCTAAATAGCTGCCCAGAGAATGTAACTAGCTTATCTGTAGGTTTGCATTTTTGATGTGAAAACAAATGGTGTGATTTTTAAAACCTGGATTCTAACGTTGCCTGTGTGCATTACCCTGCTGCCAGCACACGTGTGCACACATGTAGTTTGCTCGTGTTTATGCTTATGGAAGAACAGTGATTTCTAAGAATACAGTCCTGATTACCAACCGCCTTTTTCAAAATTGAATGCTGGCATCAATGAGTTGCTGTTCAATACCGTTCTAGCTTAGCAAATAATTTTCTTAGCTAAAGGGAGACATTATCAAAATTGTAGTTACATACATGCTGGAAAAGTGGAAAATTCAAGCCTTTAAAAAAAAAAAATCTTGATGGGGTAAGTAGCTATGTTCCTTTTTAAGGAACATGAAACATTTTGTAAATTAAATCTATATGTCAGAATAGCTAAGTAATTCTTGCACAGTTTTTTTGTTTTGAACAGCTAAATTGCCTTCTGTGGATAAAAGATTGGTTTTAAATACAAAGTTCAAGGAATTCTGCCAAAAGTCTCAATACTTCCATCACAGGAAGACCTCTTAAAATTTAAGCTTTTAAAATGACTTTAGAATTTGTGAATTAATATTATATTACGCAAAGTAGTTGCTGCAGTTGTTTGTTCAAGTAAATATTAATCGAAATGGCAGTTTACTCAGGTAATTATAGCAGACATGTGCAAACATATGAATCACTTACTTTACAAAAGATATTTCTTTTCTAAACATAGTTGATGTAACACCAAACATCTCTTATTTTAGTATAAACTGTCACTGCACTCTGCCTGTGTCACAGCACAGCAGTGCTCACACCTGCAGTACAGGTCATTGGTGCTTGTTGGAAGCCTGAACACCCTGGAGCTCTTTGGACTACAGTTCTGAGCACTGGAACAACTAAATGGTACCTTACAATTTAAAAAAAAAAAGACACATTTTTACTTTTGGCAGTAAGGTAAAGATTGATAAACAAAATAACTTGTTTTCTAGGACTGCTGATGTAGCAGTTGTCAGTCAAGAAAAAGTAGAAAAAATGTACATAACGAGATAGGTTATGGAGAGATTGTGATTCTTGTTTAAGGTTTAGGTTAGAAAAAGAGAGAAAAAAAAAATCTAAAGCCACTACACCCCACCATTTGTTATGTGAGGCTGAATGCACAGACCACTTGATGTACACTGCTGTAATTCTTGCCACACTTTCCAAGATTCAGATTTGATTGTGATTAGTTTTTAAAATATGCAAGTTTTACAGTCACTTCTCAGATGACTACAGTGTGTGTGTGGGCTCTCCTCATGTTGACTGTACTCTGAGTATAAGTACCATCAACATAATAATGATGTTTCTCTCAGCGGATATTTCATCTGTTCTGTCAGAGCTGTAGTAGGTAAGAGTACTGTAATTAGAGCCAATCTGAGCAAATGTTGCATTTGTTGTTATATTTGGTTCAGTTTATGCATTTCATTGTACTTAAAAGTGGTTTTACTCCTCTGAGTACTTGGCAACCTGTGTTTAAATGGAAATTTCAAAGGTGCGGGGGCAAAAGCAATACAGTGAATCCTTTCTGAAATCATTTTTTTTAATTAGCTAGATTTTGGTCTGTTAGGGACCCTTCAAAGAGAGAATGCTCTGTTGAATTCCTATGTAATTGAGAATCTCAGGGGAGTTTGTGATGCTGGAAAAAATGTGCAATATATTTTGAAATAAATTGGGATGCTGATCCTCTAAGACTGTAATACTTCCTGTGCTATTAAAGTGTCTTTGATGTTAAACTACTTTGACATCACGTTAATTTCCTTTGTTCCAAACCCCGTCTGCTGTGTAGTGTTTCTTGGGTTTCTTCTCTGGGAGCACTTAGCAGTGACTGTCGGTTTGCCCCTTGAGATCCCACTCAGCACTGGACATTTGTTACACAGAACAGTGAAGGAAATGGTATTTCCAGCACAACATGTCACCTTTCAAAGGAGGAAATTGGTGAAACTTGTAGGTCTTCTAATAAATGGTCTCTCTCTTACATGAGGAATGTGGGAGAAATTAATTTAATCAAGTCATAAGTAATTTGAAATAATTTTAGAAAGAATATAGGTTAAAAAGTACACTTTGAAAGTACATTTTGAAGTAGTTTCTTGGTTTTTTTCAAAATGCTCTTTCTTCTGCCTTTCCTCTTAACTACCAAGACGACGGCAGCAGCTGGGCTGGTTGCCCTGGTACCTGAAGGCTGTGTGTGCTGGAGTTTAGCTGTTGAAGCAGCATGATTTGTCATGTGGCAGTACAAGCCATTAGCAGAGTATTGTTAGGTGAGGAGTACCTTGTGTGCTGCATTGAATAAGTTCCTGTTTGATGGTTTTCGTCTGTAAATGTTATTATTATTTTCTCTTTCTACCAGTCGTCCTGGTAAGATCTGGTTTTGTTGTGTGTTGTGATGCTAGAAGTTTCCAGGGCTTTTCTCTTGTTCCCAGAGAGTTAACCACTCCTCCTGTCACGTGAATATGGAAATGCAAGTTTGTCCAGCCAGGTTAGGTCTATAATCTGCCGGTACTTAATACCTGAAGTGTGGTTTAAGGGAGCAGTTCAGCATTTCATTCATCCTCTGCTCTTTCCCAGGCTTCATCTTTAGGCCTGACACATTCTGAGGTGTCAGACTTCCCATTACATTTTGGTATAAAGATTCTGGCTGACCTTTGCTTTGATGCTGGAAGTTTGTATGAATATCTCAGGACTACATTCACTTTGTTTTAAACTCCCTTGTATGAAATGTGCTGGAGAGTAAAATGCTCTTCCCATACAATTGTGATAGTTGTACCTGAGGCGATACCAGTTTGCCCTGTATCACTTCACATTTACATCAAGGGTAAAGAATTCAAGATTTAGTTGGTCTGCTTTTATTTTATTTATTTTAGATGTGTTCCTTTTACTAAGAGTTGAAGCAAATGGAGTAGCTGTTATGGGATCACAGAATAATCAGACTCTTTATTTAGCCTATCAAAGTGAAGAGTGAGAGGAGACTTGGCTGCTGATCCTCACTTACTCCATGAGAAGAAAGCACAGGTGGCCTTTCTCACTTGCAGATGGGCAGAGGGAGCAGCAGAGTTTTAGAACTAAGTCAGTTTAGTTCAGCAATGAAATAAAGAATGTATTTTGACAGGGTTGAACCATTAGAACAAGGCACAACTGGCAGAGTCTCCATCTCCTGATGTTTTTCAGACCAGATGTTTTTCTCTTTGAAATGTCTTTGTAAGCTCTTCAGTTACTGAACTGACATAGGGATCTACTGTTAGATGTATTCAAGTGAATGCTAAAATTGGTGTTTCATCTCTGATCTCATTATTGGGAATTCTCACTTACACCTAAAAAGTTGTAAGAATAATGTGTGATGCTGCAATATCTTCACTCCTGTTTTATGCCCCTGAAAGTAACTGTAAAACTGAGGATGGGCTTAGGCTTCAGTGTTTGGCTTTCAGATTGCTCCCTTAGCCTTCTCTTACCCTGGAGCTTCAGTCTAGCACTCACAGGTGAGGTTGCAGGCATTCCCATCTGTGTGCTTAGCAAAGGAGGCAGGGGAAGACTTCCAGCCTGCTTCTGTCTGATGGATGCTCTGGAGTAACTGGTTTATGTGCATGTACTGAATCTGATTTCTTGTTACTTGAGACTTGAACCTTTTGCTATGTTATGTAGAACCACCACAAATGCAGTTTCAGAGTTCTCTGAAGTGCTGATGACTTAAGTGATAGTGTTAGACCTTCTCCAGTATAAGAATGTAGGGGTGAGAGGGCAAAAGTGTTGCTGGGATTGATCTTTTGGAGGCCTTTCAGTCTAGGTTTAGATTTACTGGTTGTTCTCTTTTAGTGCATAGAAGCTTGTCGATAAGCAAATTTGTATTTTCAACATATGCTATGAAGATGTAGATTTGTTTATCATACTGAATATTTCCTTGGATATTTCTGCTGGTTCCAAAGAGATTGAGTCACACTTCACTTACATACAAGAAGACTTTGCTCTTTGTTGTCTTACTGCTCCTTTATAAATACTATTTAAATCTACTGTCTTCTGTTACTAATCCTTCAAAAGTGATAGAGGTCTTCAAAGCAGAGATGATCTTACTTGTTTATAGGAATGGTATCAGTTACTGATGCACAGCCAACATGTTTTAATATGAGGGTAAAAATCACTGGATTTTGATTATACTTTGTCACATGGAAATCAGTATCTACTTTTAACTTTTTACATCGTTTTTAATATATCATTCACAATTAATTGCTTTGGTATCCTTTTCATGACATAATAGTCATGATATTTCTTCCACCCCCACACTTACAATAATCTCTCTCTCTATTGAGACAAAGCAAATGCCACAAAAGTAATAAAAATTATAAGCCCTGTAGTGTAAAGCAAATCTAAAACAAGCCAGGACAGACATATTTTTACGTACAACCTACGTTTAAATTTAGTGCAGTGGATTGATCACTTACTTAGCATTTAATAAAACAGGATTCAAAGGTATTTATAGCTAAATAAATTACTAAAACTAATTTTGTTCCTCATGTCTTGTACGACAGAGAGTAAGACCTTTGTGTTGTAAAGGGAAAGAACATTTAAATTGCAGTCTTAAGAGGAATCACTAGAAGGGATGTGTTACAGCTTGAGGACTCTCCTTGAGGTCAGGGAAGCAGAGTGTAGGCTGGGAGGTGAGTCAGAGTATCAACAGGACACAGACGTGAAACTCAACAGTATACAAGCTAAAAATTATATCCATTGATTTTAATGAAGCTCCACTGGGGATGAATTTAAACTATTACAAAGAAGCGTTGATCTGGCATTTTACAGCTAGGATCATGTTTCTTATGCTGAATGCCAATGTTCAGTTCTCAAATGTCAGAGTTGTTTAATTACTTAATTTCACCTTTTAATTTTTGAAAGTATTTAAAGTGTTGCCAACAAGGCATTCAAGTGGAAAGGACAAGCCAGGTTTGTGTTTATCCTGTTTTCTTTTGTATGTATTGAAGTAATGCCTGTGTACACTAGTCATATCTTACTGTACCTTAAATATACATACATTGGGTAAATATTGCACACTTTGTATATCACAAGAGGATGAAGGGCTTGTAGTTGTATGTTAGAGGTGTTTGCAGGCTGGATCTAATGGACAGGAGTACCCTGGGAAGTCTGAAGACACTCTTGGCCAAAGTGATATTATTACTGGCTCTGACACTCTCTGCAAACACAACTGTGGGAGTCAGCATTTTATTTTCTTTTATGAGTTCTTTTCTGACCTTTGCAGGCATTTGAGCAAAACATGAATGTTCACACAAACCACTTTTTATTTCAACAGCACTGCAGGAAAATAACAAGAAGCATTAATGATCATGTTTTAGCTCAAGTGCAGGATAGATGTATTGAGACAGGTGCAGGGAAACTGTGGCTGCCTTCTTTTCCTTTAAAGGTCTCTCAGGATGGGGTGTGCCCACCATCATGTGAGATGGCCCTTCTGCCTACCCATGGCTGTGGAAGCTCTGAATTTAAGCAATGATAAATGCAATTTTTAGTTAACGAATGGCATAAGTTAGAAGACATTAAAATGAAAAATATGCCTATTTTGATTTTGTACTTGTATTTTCAAGAGTTTTGGTGTAGATCTAGTTGTTGTAACTCTGAAGTGCCAGCTAATGAGATTTGGGCAGTAGACAGTTTTCAGGTCTGCACAGCTTAGAAGTTGGGCTTTAGGGCCAATTTGGTTTTGTGGTGGGGTAAACACAGAGTTAAGTCACAGTGATCCAATCAAACTTAAGGGTTCAGGGTCATCTTTAGTTACGAGTGCTGATACAGAAATAAAAATGCCAAGATCAGGCATTTCTAAGACCACGGAGATGGCTCCTTTTACAAGGCTTTTGGTCATTCTGTGCAGGTTGTCTGCAGCAGTCAACTGTTAAATCTCTGCTGTTTCTTCTTCCAGATTCTGTTCTCTTTCCAGTGTCCGCTCGCTGGTAGCAGCACTTTGCATTCTTCCTACTTGCAAATCTATGTGTGTTCAAGATAGAGTAAAAAAAGTTTCCATCGGACTTAGAAGGTTCTTTAAGCATGTTAGACCTGGGTTCTTGAATGTATAGTTTTGATTACTTATTAGAATAATTTTAGAAGCACTCAAAATAATTTGAAAAAAATCACTGTGGTCTAGGAAATGACTGTGATGCATTTCAGTGGAGCTGATCTCTTTCAGTATGGCAAAATAACCAGAACCTTAAGTCCATAATGAAGAAATGGAATTTTAGTCAAACAGTTACAACAAATTACAGAGATTATAAATATTTTTTAATAGTCAGATATGCACAGAAAGAACAAAACAGCAATGACCAATGCAATCTCCAGTGCTAATATATTTTTGTGATTGAATCTTCAGTGCTGGATTTTTACTAGAGGCAATTTTGTATTTTGCTTACTGAAAGTATCTGAGGGATTTGATGTGATCTGTGTAGCAGAACAGTATATAAATTTCTGAAAGCCCTGGGGATGGTGTTCTGCTGATGCTGCTGTTAGACAATATGCATGAAGGCGCGTCTGCCATGGCTTTTTCACTGGCTCTAACTCTGCATTTCCTAACATGGTGCTGCCATTAAAAAAATCACCTGGGAAGGAGACTTTTGGGGTGGTGGGATAGCGACACATCTGTGAGGTGTCCAGTTGCTCAGCACTCCTGCAGTGAGCCTGGTACAGGAGCCATTGCTTCAGGTGAGTGCGATCGTCTTTTCCACGCTGTTGGGTCTGTCTTGTGCACTGC